>VONZ01001777.1:0-98981 GCA_012976165.1 Labeo catla | reverse complement strand
AAAATGGTGTAACATTTATTTGAAACATGTATTTGGATTCGCTGCCTTATCTCCACTATTTCACTATTTCCATTGTTTTCATGGCTTTGGAAAACTGATGTTTCAGATGTTTCTCCACGTTTCATGATAGTTAGAACCTGCTGGACGACGAAGAACTGTTGTGAGAATATCGATATGATCGTTGTGCAATCTGAGATCATTAACAAACTGGAAGGCAGCCTTGACCCAGTGCAACCACCAGCGGTGTTAGATCTTCGCTTTTTTGCAACTGGGAGTTTCTAGTCTGTAGTGGAAAAGGTGTTCCGCATTCATAAATCGTCTGAAAGTAGAGTTATTGATCGGGTTGCAGGTGTCATTTAAGCCAAAACTTGACTTTCCATCTTGTCAAGAACAGAATGCCATTCACACCTTTTTTTTTTTTTTTCCTGGAAATCAGGGTTTCCTCGAATAAGTGGTGTAACTACACACATGAAAATCAAAACGTAAACAGGATAAGCTTACCTTCAATTAATGTGCAGTTAATGTGTGACCATCTGTGCAGAATTACAAACGTCATTACATCTTGAGCAGGGAGTACACATGACTCCAGGATTTTGGCAGAGAGCAAGATCAGGAGAGATTTTGAGTCTGCAATGCACAGTGGCCTTCTGCTCGGGGACAGTGGTAACTCCTTCCAACCATGTTTAAAATTTCAACTTGAATGTACAAGTCATGATATATTTTATGACATTAAACTGATTTGAAAAAAAAAATATTTGAATCTTGTACAACTGTTTTTTTAAACAATCTGTTTATTGAGATGGAACAAAATATAACATTATAATACAACAATATTGTAGTTTCATCTTTTCATATGAGAAAGCAGTAATAAAAAATACTTGTTTCTGCTATTCATAATACTTATTGCAAATAGTTGCAATTATCTGCACCTCAGTGTTGTAGTACATCATAAAGTAGTATCCAATAATAACATGAGTGTAAATTATAATTTTAGTTCAAATCATTAAATGGATGACAGTATAAGCTTTCCTTACACCTACCTTAACCAATACTTTATTTTCAGCTTTTCAATTATTTCCTTTATTTTTATTGAAAACAAATTACAATATCCTCCTGAGACGCCACCCATTGACTTGTGTCCTCTGTAGTGGACCTTGTGTTTTCATGAATTTTCTTTGAATTTTTTGAGCTACTCTGTCAAGTCCTGTTGTACTGTGCAGAGGACATCCTGGGCTTTCTAGTGATACAGTATGTCATTTGATTGGCTGGCATGCTAGGAACCACTTCTTACACTGCATCCAAAATGGCCGGCATACAAACGAGCACATTTTATGGGAAGGAGAGAGGCATGTAAAATTTTGCATTTTACATTTTTTTTACTATTATTATCACATATATATTTGTTTATTAAAGTGTCAGGAACAATACATTTAGCTTTCAAAGCTGTTAAATTGTTTGTGTTTCAAAATATCATCCTTTTTTAAATGTCAACTATAGTGGACACCAGGACCATCTTAATGTAATTAATGACTGCATGTTGTAGGAGGCAGAACTGAAGCAGAGAGGATTCTTTATAAGATAGTTGAGGGAGACTCTGACTTAGAGCTGTCAGATGAGGAGAGAGATGAGGATGAATTTGAATCTAACATACATGTTGAATGAAGATGTTGAAGAAGAGGAAGAAATTGCAGGAGACTCAGATGAGCAGACTGAGACAGACACAGAGACAGAAAGGGAAAGACGCCGCACTCTGTGGACCAGGAGTGACACACATGAATTAATTCTGATTTATTTAGCAGGATAATTCAGTTCTAGCATTTAGCCTCTGTTATAATTGAGTCCATGCACACACACACACACACACACACTATTTACTACATCATATGATAAATCATTGATAAAATTTATTAGTGAGACTTAAAGATTAACCACATGGGATCAAATGCAATATGTACATGCAAAATGACTAAAAATGCAAACTTTGTACTTGTACTTAAGTGTTCAGTAAGACTCAACACACTCATAACATCACTTTTTTTAAATGGCTCTCTTTCAGACTAAACTGTTCCAGGAATTTCAATACAAAAGGAAAAATTTCAAATACAAAAGGAAAAAATGGCTTTTGTTTTGTTTTTGTTACATTAATGTTGGATTAATATCCCTTTACAGCCATATTCTGTACAGTTTTGTTGTCTGAGTTTGGCTGTCCTTTCGAACTAAAATGGTCCTGTGGTCCACTACAGTGGACATGCTGTAAAATTAAAAATAAAAACAAAACGTAAAAACTCTAATTTGTAGAATTTTTTTTTAACCCAAAGGATGTAGTAAATCACAAAAAAAACAACAACAAAAAAAGGAGGTCTCAGGAGGATATATAAGATAATAAATGATATTAGGATTTAAAAAAGGGAGAAAAAAGGTTCAGCAGAAGGTGGATTCAAATCTGCGCCACTAAAGCTGTCATTAGACCACCATCTTTTATAGTGTTGACTAGTCCAATCACACGTGTATGGGCGGAGTTTGTGTAAATAGCTTCTGCCAACAAGGCGGGCCTTTTTCCCTTAGTGTAAATAGACACTCTGTAAAATATATTGTGACTTGCAATACTATTGCGATACTAATGATGGACATTGTTTTATACCTGTAGGTAGATACAACAACACTGACACACACAAGATCTGTTGTTGAGAGGATGATTGGATGGCTTAAACGCAGATTTCACTGTCTCCACAGCAAGCTGCGTGTTGAGCAAATCATAGCAGTGGCACTTTTGTCTGCAAGTTCATAGACATCATCTTAAATAGCATGATCTGAAAAACTATAGACCCATATCTAAATTATCTTTCATTTCAAAAGTTTTGGAAAAAGTTGTTCTCAGATCTCATCTTAACTTGAGTACTTTTAATATTTTTGACACATTTCAGTCTGATTTTAGAGAATTTAGTACTGAATCTGCCTTGTTCAAGGTTACTAATATTTTACTTTTCCTTGACTCTGGTTCTTGCTGTATTTTTATGATGCTTTTATCTTAATAATGTTTGCATCCTACCTTAAAGGAGAGGTCCGGTGTGATATTGACCTAAAGTGTATTGAATCATGATACCGAGTGTGAACTAACCTTGCATATCTCATCTCGGCTTGTCCACTCCAGTCCGAAATCTGGGGGCAGTTAGCCGATGCTAACAACAGGTTGTCGATGAGAGTAAATGGGGCATCGGGCTAGCCATGTAAATAAATCACTGTTTTACACCATTTACGAGGCACAAAGTAGCTCCACACTTCATTGGTAGCCTTCCAAGGGCCCTGGCATTTAAAACGAGACATTGAGAACTCAGAATAACCACCGGTAGTTTATTTACAAGAAGACTTATACAAACAGTACCTGCAAGAAAATGCCGGGCCGCCGCCATCTTCAATGTAGTCACGATAAGTTGAGTGTCGAGCAGGAACGAAACTACAACCTGATAAGTCACGTGAGTCCTCGCGTTTGTTTTGGACTGGAGTTAGTGCAGACAGTTGGCAATTGCAAGGATGTCGGACGATGAAGCTACTGAGTTTTATGAAGACGAGGATGAAACATTTGAGTTATCAGGTTGTAGTTTCGTTCCTGCTCGACACTCAACTTATCGTGACTACATTGAAGATGGCGGCGGCCCGTCATTTTCTTGCAGGTACTGTTTGTATAAGTCTTCTTGTAAATAAACTACCGGTGGTTATTCTGAGTGCTCAATGTCTCGTTTTAAATGCCAGGGCCCTTGGAAGTCTACCAATGAAGTGTGGAGCTACTTTGTGCCTCGTAAATGGTGTAAAACAGTGATTTATTTACATGGCTAGCCCGATGCCCCATTTACTCTCATCGACAACCTGTTGTTAGCATCGGCTACCTGACCCCAGATTTCGGACTGGAGTGGACAAGCCGAGATGAGATATGCAAGGTTAGTTCACACTCGGTATCATGATTCAATACACTTTAGGTCAATATCACACCGGACCTCTCCTTTAAGGACAGATCTTTTTCAGTGAATCTGGGTAATTGTTTCTTATCTCAGGCTCAAATCTCCTATGGTGTTCCACAGGGCTCTATTTTGGGTCCTCTTCTTTTTTTCTTACATATGCGTCCAACTCTGTTATATTTTTCAGAAACATAATTTATTGTATCATCTCTATGCTGATGACACTCACCTCTTGGTCCTATTCTCCAGTCTCTTCCTTGATCTGGAGGCAGATGGCACATTAAATCCTGACAACAAGGAACATCTTTTTGCTCTGCATTGGACCTATCTGCCACAGCTTCAAATCCATCTTGAATTTTTCTAGGAGGCATGGAATAATCATCATCTCAGAACAACAGGCAACCAGTTTCAACTGCAACTCTGGACAAGGTTCCAAGATAGTCAAGATCAGGTGCTTGCATATAGATAAACAAATCAGTTAGCTGATAATCACAAATGACCAATTTGCAGTAGTAGATGACAAACAAAAAACTGAATTATTAAAGGAATAGTTGCAGGGTTTCTAGGGGGCTTAAAGTCTTAGTTTGCCCCTTTCACAAATTAAGGCCTTAAGAAGGTCTTAAATCAAAGCAAAAATCTAAAAGTCATAAAGTCATGGCATTCTCTGCCAAAATGTCTTGCTCAATATGTCAGTCTTGTTTTTCATTAAAAATGTCTAAACTTCCTTGAATCAAAATACATTTACTTGAGATGCAAGGTGACAATATAAAGTCATGGTTCCTGAGAAAACAAAAATTATGCAATAAAAACATGAACAAAATGGCAATAGGGTACAAAAACTTCTTTAACCTTTGAAATATTTTTGAGCCCATTTGGCAGTTGTTCTTGTTTTAAACATAAACACTCCTTTGACACATTTTTGTATATTGATTTAATATTTAATATATCTGTACTGGAAAACAAGACAGAAATACTGAGGAAGAACAGAACTTTTTTTTTATATGTGACCAGAACAAAACATTTTAATTATTTAAAATAAATGTAAAAAATATAAATATACAAAAAAGACAGCAAAATTACTGGAACTTTAACTATAAACTATTATTAGTATCATACTGATTTTGACAATAACACTGACTGGAAGGTGTATTTTCAAACTTGTGTTATAATTTAGATCACAAATGTGGTGACATCGAGAATGTTGGATCATGGAACAAAGAGACCATGAGAAAAGAAGAAGTGGCCAAGAACACAAAAATCACAACTACAAAACTAAACGAAAGGCCATAAAATAAATCCATTCCTTTTCACCATTAATATATTTCCCTCTGCAGATTGTGTGGCTTTCTCATAGTTTAGGGAATACCTTAGAATGATGCAATCACCTAAATGGCCAGTTATCAGTTGCCATGAATTTTCAGTTGCTGATATCAGTAATCAATAATTGCAGATAATTTCAGTGGCAATCTATTAATCAACATCATTGCTACAGCCTTTACCATTTGCTAGAGAGTATTTTCTCTTTAAAACTGTAGTTTCCCAAAGTCAATTTAAAACAGCCCTTTTTTTTGCAACGTCACAAACTTCAATAACCAATCGTGTCAGTGGATAGATTCCCATCATTAGCATGCATAATAGGATTAGCACAAAAGCCAAAAATAAATAGTGCAAAACCGCTAGCCCCTAACCACTAACTTAAATAATAACCCACAGCAACTGTGTAAAAATAGCCTGGAGTCAGACCCACCTTTCCTGCATTGGCATCCACACTTCACAAGCATTTGCTGGTGGGTGTGAGTCATTCAAGATATTAAGTAAAGATCATGTTCCATGCAGATATTCTGTAAATTTCCTACAGTAAATATATCAAAACTTTTATTTTTGATTAGTAATACGCTTTGCTAATAATTTAATTTGGACAACTTTAAAGCCAATTTTTTTGCACCCTCAGATTCCATATTTTCAAGTAGTTTTATCTCATCCAAATATTCTCCTATCCTAACAGATTATTTATCCAGCTTTCAGGTTATGTATAAATCAAAATTAATTTAAAAAAAAAAAAAAACCCTAATGACTGGTATTGTGGTTTTGTATAAAATGCAACATAAAATATTAAAATATTTTAAAAATATATCTAAGTGAAACGCTGTTAGCGCAAACAATAATAAAAACAGAAATGGACTTTCACTATCAGCGCTCCTGCTCCAAGTCCTGCTCGTGATAGAGATGACACCACATCAAGGACAATACCACAGTCCTCTTCCAGTGGCCTTCCATGCACGTCTTTTTCGAAATGTCACCAAGCACCAACTAACGGTCAATGCCAGCGTGAAAAATACAACTAGCAAAATAAGAAAAATGAAAAGAATTCAGAGCTGCATATCAGCGTATTTTACCATCACAAAAAAAATCCTAGAAATGAGACTACAGAAGCTACTGTTTTAAGCATAGAGGGGAGCTCCCAGGCTGAGGGGAACCCCCATGACGCTAATGTGACACAATCCAGGCTTACATGCTAATGATGTGTCTTCTGAGGCTATGGTTGGGGGCTGCATTGACTCGAGACACTTTGCAAAATGGAGAGAGGGTTGAGTGGCTTGCTGTTACCACAAAGGGGTCAATTCAGTGTGCAGCTTAAATGACAAAAAAAGTAAACATGCAAAGGTGCCAGTCCCATGTGAAATGCATAGAAATTAATAAGCCAAATACAAGCCTTCATGATCTCTCTCTCTCTCTCTCCCACTCACACACACACACACACCTCTTTACTGTACAAATTCAACATATTACTGTTTACATTTCTAGTACAACCCTCTTTCCTTAGCTCAAGTATGCAAACCCCTTTGCCACATGCACTGAAATATGTATTATATTATAAGTTAAATGAAAATGGCAACATGATCATTTTAAAATTAATGTGTTCATATGTGCTTCATTTTTGCTGGAGGAAACATCTGTGGTGTGATGAGGGGTGAACGCAGTGAAAACCGATTGCTCCCCCATATTTTGAAAACTGTATTTATGACAAAGAACTGCAAAGATGCAGATATTATAACAATCTATCAATAAACACATACCTTGTCCACTGTTTCTCACTCTGCGCTGCCGCGGTCTGCGGATTGAAAAATAACACGCTGAAAGCTCAGGCAGATAAAACACAACAAGGATTAGGTTAATACAAAAAATGATTAAATGAGCAATTAACACATTCAATGACTTTTTGTATCAGAGACAAAAAAAAGTGCTGATGTTGCGATCTACTCTTCTTAGCTGAGTAGAATTTTACCATTTATACCATTTTGAATGGTAGAATATATAATGTTACAAAAGTTTTTTTTTTCAGATAAATGCTGATCTCTAGATCTTTCTATTCATCAAAGAATCCGGAAAAAGATCAGTGCCGATAGCCTTGTGGGTAGTGCTCCTGACATATGGTGCACTTGCACTTTGGGTGTCCTGTGATCGAATCCTGCCTTGTGGACCTTTCCTGATCCCACTTCGCTTCCTGTCATATCTCCACTATCCTGTCAAATGAAAAATGCAATAAATAAATAAATAAAAATCCTGAAAAAGAGTACTCAACTGTTTTTAATATTGATAATAATAATAAATGTTTCTTGAACAGCAAATCAGCATATTATAATGATTTCTGAAGGATCATGTGACACTGTCAAAACTGAAGAATTTTAGCTTTGACCACAAGGAAAGCATTAAAAAATTTGTCTAATTTTAAACGGCTCCACTGTGTTGATACTCGACACGGTTCTCTTTGGCTGATGCTCATCAGTGTTTTCTGTTGCAGCAAAGATGTCGCTCCAGTGCATGCTTTGATTTAAATTTGGCCTTGAGTAGCTCTGTAGTGAGCTTTCACACTTATGTTCACTCAGACATTATTTCTCTTGAACTGAGACCTTCATCAGACAATGTTTGCACCATGGTGCTGTGAAGGAAGTGATTTATTAGGCAGTGATCACTGCCTTTGTGCTGCTTTACAAATTCTTGGCAACACTGTTGCGAGGTAATTCACACCCATGTATAAATTTAACACAGCAGATGTGATTGTGCAAGTTATGATTAGCAAATATGATTTATGCACCACTCCATGTTCTACATACCAAATGCAGTCAGAGAGGTTTTGCCTTTTGGGCTGAAGGTAAAAAAGCAGGGGAGTTTGATTTTGCAGAAGTGACACATACTTTTCCGGCAAGAGAGCAAAGAGAGCTTCCGGTTTACTGGAACATGAAGCATGAATGTCTTTTGTCCTTATTTCTCTCAAGTGGCTCCTTATGTTTTTTTTATTTCTTCGTTAAAGCTCATTGTGACATAATTGAGACCATTTTCATTGGTTAAATGGTGAATGAGTCTGGCATGAGTTTTTGGTTCCCTTATTTTCTTCTATTTCCAAAATGTAATTCCACATCAAACCAGACTTTGTTTATGAGTCCTTCAGGTGTGTTGGGATTATGCGCGTCAGACAATTTAATGTTGCTTAAGTCCTAAGCAGAAATTGGTGTGTTATGCTCTGTTTTATCCCAGCCCTCCCTTCTCAGGTGAATTCTCTGTTTCTCATTAAACACTTGAGGCCTCATATATAAAACTTTCCGTAGATTTCATCCTAAAAGTGTATGTTTGCACAAAAGCTAGAGTTTTGCATACGCACAAAAGTTTTCACATTTATAAAACTGTACGTAGGCCAAAAAAAAAAAAAAAAACCCTGTGCAAAGTTGGCCTTATAAATTACAATTATCTAAATACTGTGTGCAGGTGCACATGGTTTCAGTTTGCCTCCTCCTCGATATAACCATATATGGAGCTGGAGACTGCCTTTTTTTGAACATTTATGATCTCTGCATATTTAAATGGCCAGCAATTTTCAATGGCTGTGTTCAAAACCGCATACTCAATGAGTAGGTACTTAATTTTAAAAAGTACTTACTTAACAAGCATGGGTGATCAATCTGTGTTGACGTTACCATGAGATCTGCGATGTTATGCAAAGCGCAACAACTTAAAAGAAATGACAGACAGGTGCACTAACACCTGATTTCATCAGTGGCACATACTCACTTGTATGGAAAAATGCTTGCAATAATGTCTTCAGAAAGGAGATATAGGGCAGCTGCTAGAAGATCTCGCCATACACTCCAAAAATGTAAGTATCAGTCTTTAATTAAAATTAACCCAGAATTAATTGCATTGCTAGCTCACCCCAACACTTGTGTAATAATTAGAAATGCTGATACATTTTAGTAAAGCAAGCAAAAATATTAAAAACTTAATTGTATTGTTACTAGATACTACTACTAGACAAAATCAACCAATGTGAATACATACATTTTCAATCAAAATAATGAATTAATGCATGAATTATTGAAATTATATTTTATAATTTAAAATAAGTAAATAACTGAATAAAACTAACCATCACAGTAAATGAATACAACTCAACACAAAACAATGTTTTTTTCTATCACATATTTTATTATATCACAAAGTTTATTGTTCTATCACATACTGTATTTCCAGATTGTAAAGGATGCATTAGTATTGCATCCTTCTCTTGATTATGCACGCCTGAATATAAGGAGTTTTTCACTTCCAGCCTTCATGGACAATTAAACATCACGTATAAATGATTAAATACAAAATTAATAGTAGTTATTAAGATCAACATGTTTTGGAATTGGTAAAATGTGCTTGGAAAAAAATATGACCAGAATATCAACATGCTTAATAATAATGCACACAGTGTATAAATTCAGTTATTATTTACCTGCCTTCATGTTGTTCAATTGTTCTGTTTTCTTCTGTTCATACAACATCAGTCAAGGGAGCCAGACTTTCAAAAGCATCAAGATATTATTTGATGATACTTTTGAAGCTTCTGAAAGTCAATTGACTGATAGTCACCTCTTGTGTATGGGGGGAAAACATAATGAAGTAAATACTGATTGAATTGATAAAGTTTAGTAAACTAACCCTTTAATCACTATGCTACTCTTGTGTAGTTAATGCAAAACCTAACGTAGTTTGTGCAAGCAGTCTCAAGTTAAACTTAGCTCATGGAGGGACATTGTTCTACAGAGTGTTTCCAACCCTAATTGAACACACCTGAACAATATAATCAACCAATTAATAACAAACTACTTGGGAATTACAGACAGGTGTGTTGGAATTAAACTCCACAGAGCAGTAGCCTTCCATGATATCCCTTTATGTGCTCTGTATGCATTTTAAAATCAAATAATAAAACCATAGTTTCAAAGTGTATGGGTATTTTTGTATATTATACCACACATATTCACAAAATATTAATAATTTTTTATTTAAAAAATCATTAGTTATCATCATCATCATCTCAAAGTATCACCAAAAGTATCACCTAACTCTAACCAATTGTCTATATGTCCATAATGTACTGTAAATGTGTAGAAATTGTTTTATATACATAGTATCAGGCAAAAGTCTTCCCTGATAGCACACGTACATATTGGAGACATCTATCTGACATCTGCATTTACATCTGCAATACATAGTTTGCTCATCTGCAACACATTTATTGGGTGTTTCCTATCAGATGTCAAATTGACATTTATTAGATGTCTTTAAGATGTTTAGGATTTAGAATGTATGTAAAACTGACATCTTACAGACATCTGCCAGACATTTGTACACAGCAGATGCTTTCCAGATCAAGAGATCTTTAAGAGACATCTTGCAGACATATGTGTCTTATCTGGGTTAGGCCACCATTTCATGTTGTTTTAGCAATGCCATGACCATATATATTTTTTTCTCAGCCTCTTCATTGTACATAAAAAAAAAAAAAAAAAATACATGAAATTTGTATGCCATATTTAAATTCAGAAAAAAAAGAAAGGAAAAAAATCACTTCTATAGGCTAGTATTTGGTGTAAGTTTCTTCTTAGTAAAACTAGAAAGAGTTCAGATGATCAAACTAAATATAGATTTTTGCCTTTTTTGTTTTATGTATCTACTTTTTTCTCTATTTATCTTAATAAAGAGACCAGAAAGTAAATATGAATGGTCATTAATGAATTGCTAAAACAACTAAGCAAGTGGTGGACTATAATTTTTGCACATTACTGGACATATGGACAGATAGATAAAATATTTAATAAATTGAATTTAAATGTTTGTTCTTAATGCAAACCAAAATGTGTAAATGATCAGAAAATGCTTTAATTTCACAATTTATTAAACTTATTTATGTGCGACAATCTCAAGGAGGCGAAGGAATCTTTCCACCCTTAACTTTGCCACCCTGTTTCTCCTTTCCTATCTCTCACTTGCTTCCTGTTGCCATCGGTCTTCTGTTTCTCTGGATTCTCTTTCTCATCTCTCCTTTATCTTATCTCTCTCGTTCCCTTCTCTGTTTCTCTCTATCTTCTTTCCTCCCTTTCAGCTGCTTGCTGTTCTCTCTCCGCTTCTCTCTCTTCCATCTCTCTCATCAGATCCTTAATGTCTTTAGGTCTTTTTTAAGGTCTCGCTGGCTCTAGACTCACTAAAGATCAAGAGGCCTCAGCAACATCTGGCCAAAACGAGGCAAAAGAAATATGAGACATAATACGAAAGTCATTTTAACAGCAGTGTGATTTATTTTTTTTATTTTTATTTTTTTTCTGTATTAGAAGTAACAAAATTATATTTTTGTTTCAGGTTTTCAGCTTAAAATTTAAAAAGGTGTTTTATTAATTTCTGTTGCATACTCACTCAAAGCCTTTGATGGCAGTATTTCGCTTTCCGATGAGCCGGGATCCATTAGCCATTCTCCAATGTAGAAGCACACGTGTGTGCTCATCTGTCCCTGAAACAGCCAAACAAGAACACAAATGTTCCTTAATTTATCAAAAGTACCAATGAACAAATAAAACACAACTTATGTTTCCTTACTTTATGTATTTTTTTTTACATTACATACAGTAACATCTAATTTAAGCAGTATTGATAAGCAGTATAGAGAATTCTACTGCACTCACTCAGATGTCTATTACATGTGCTCATCTGCAATACTTATCAAACATTTTCCTGTCAGGTGTTAAATAGACATTTGGTAATCGTCTTTACTAAATATATGGTTTAGAACGCATGTAAATGCACTTGGGAGACTTGGGTGTGCTTACTAGAGCTCCCCTGTTAGCTATACATAATAAAATGTATTTTTATAACAAAATCAGGAATATACTTGTTACGGAGCGAACAAGAGGTGAAGTGGCTGGATGTAAGATGTAAGCTTTTATTTAACTACGACGGAGACATGGTCATACACAGGCAGGGTCGACACCACCAAACAGTTACAAACAGGGCAAGACACGAGTAATCAAGGAGCAGGCGAGGGTCGATCGGCGGCAAACGTAATTCAAGGGGGAGAGGCAATCGGATAATCCAAACAGTGTAAAGTTCAACAGAGGGGCGAACAGAGTCTGTTACAGCAAGACAAAGGGGAATCCAAGGCAGGCGATAAATCCAGAGCAGGCTGTAGGCAGACAAGATGAGATAACCAGGCTAGAATCAAGACACGGATGACTAGACTAGAAGACAAGACTTAACTAGACATAGAAAATTTGGAAGTGTCTCCGTAAGGTTGCTATCACTAGGAGCACGATAAACGCAAGACAATACTTGGCCCAGAATGATAGTTGAGATCTTCTATTTATACTGTGTGTGATTGGCTGCAGCTGTATGTGTAATGGGTGAAGTGGAGCATGGGAAATGTAGTCCAGGATGTAGTGCAACAGTCTGTGTAGTGTGATTACTGTGTATATATGATGGCAAGGCAACCTCTGGTGACAGGCAGACCCACAGGACTCGTGACAACATTATGCTATGAAGTGTCTTTACACCATTGGTCTCAAACTCAATTCCTGGAGGGCCACAGCTCTGCAGAGTTTAGCTTCAACCTTTATCAAACACACCTGATCCAGCTAATTAAGATCTTCAGGGTTAATAGAATGTCCAAGCAGGCATTGGAGCTGGTTGGAGCTAAACTCTGCAGAGCTGCAGCCCTCCAGGAATTACTGAGTTTATAACCTCTGCTTTACACCTTTCACAATTGAACAGTACCCTACAGTAGCTCAACAAATGTTATTTTAATGTTATTTGTGACCACTGGAGCTTGGTTGTCAATTTTTTTAAAAGTATTTTTCAATTGTTCATCAAACCACTGATCTACTGGCATACTGCCTAGTAAATTAAAATGTACTTGAAACTGTTTAGCCTTTTAGCTCTTATGCTTTTCTTCGAATAAGAACAAATATATGTTTATGTTGCTAAAGGTGGTTGTTAAGGGTGCTGCGCAGTCATACTAAGAATCATTATGGGTCATAACCGTGCTTTATTGTAAATAAACCAGCTGTTGACCAATCAGAATCGGGGACTGGAACTAACCTTTTCATGAATGGTATTACAGCATACCTGCCAGCCAAACAGTATTCGGACAGACCCAGCTTTTTTTTTCTTTTTTTTTGATCAACATTTTTATTCAGATTATTTGTTTCACTTTAGAAACGAATCACAGTTCAAAAGAACTATGTACAAGATGCTATGAAGCTGTCCACTTGTACAGAGAAAAAGGATGAGCAGAAATAGAAGAAATGAAAGTCACATAAGCACAGTAGGAATGTCAACTTTTCAGTCTATCTAGCAACATCACCGCAATATTTGTCCAGCTCTGAATAGTGCTGTCCTTTGCGCCACTGAGCTTGGCAGTGGTACCTTCCAGCAAAACAATATCTCTGAAGTAAGATATTCAAGTAAAAGTTGTGGGAGTGGATGGTTCAATCCATAACTTCAAAACAGTCTTTTTGGCAGCAGTATTTGCTGATAGGGTCTTTTTCTGATGAGCATTCAGCTGGAGAATGGAATCGTCTAACAATAGAAAAAGTAGGGGATCACGAGGTATATCTTAACACAGGAAATCCGAAAGAACAGAACATACAAATTTCCAAAAAAGAACCACCACCGGGCATTCTCAAAACATGTGCAGGTACGAGCCTACTGTAGATTTGTTACATAAATAACAATAAGGATCAGATCTGACCTTCATCTTGTATAATACACTGGGGGTGATATAGGCCCTATTGATACACTTATAATGTATCATCTGACGTGCAAGGTTCTTAGAAGCTGTAAAACATCTGGCCCATACCATGTCCCAATCAGGTTGAGCAAGACCGTCCCTTTCCCAGGAGTGGATAGCTGGAATATAAGTATACTGCAGTGAAAGGACTGAATTATAAATCTTAGAAACTAAACCTCTAGAAGTAATATTAATGTCCACAGAGGATGTGGGTGGACAGACCCAGCTAACAATTTTTGGTTCCCAGAACGTTCCCTGTAGGTTAGGGAAATGTTCTGGGAACCTACAAGAAATGTTCTATTTACGTTAAAAGAACTTTCCTGGCTAACCAATAGGGAAAGTTCCATTTAATGTTCCTAAAAGGTTCCCTAAAAGTTATCTGAAGGTTCCCAGAATGTTCTCCTAACCTCTTCACTACGATACCGCTGCTGTACATGAGCACTCTTGCATCCCGTAGTAAGCGGCATGGAAGACGGATCGTGGACCTCAATAATCACTACTACAAACCATGTCTTGTTTCAAACTATTGTTTAATCCTTACAGATAATCAGAGCACATTTAACCATCATAAGGAGCATTAAATGAGATTGAATTATCCTTTAATATGTTAGATTTTTCTTATTTGTTAACATGTAAGATTAGAAGTTAGATTTTATGTTTATTAAAGCACCTAATAACAATGACTTTGTCACGATGTGGACTTGGAAGAAGTGCACGGCAATGGAGAAATCCAAAATAAATCTTTAATTATAAATCCAAAGAAACACAGACAACTAAAACAACTTCAACACACATCAGGGAGCTCGGGGAGCCACGGCGGAGCATACAGTCCGGGGTGCTATGGAGGATGAGGGAGCTCAGGGAGCCATGGCCTGGATCTGGACAACTGGACGGGACCAACGGAGACTTGGGAGGGCCGCGGGTTCTGGGCTAAGGATGAGGAAGGAGCTTTGGAGGACTGGGGTGAGAGAGGGAGGACCGGAGGGAGCGAGCTCGTTGGAGCAGCACGTGAAGAACGCTGGCTGGTGGTGAGCTGGAGCGGCCGCGTTTTCACAGATGGGGGAAAGATTAGAATCTTCCACATCAACATAGTAATTGGAATTACAGAGAGAAAGGACAAAGTTGATAGATTCCGCTACGGGTTTGCGGCATTCGTCAGGAGTGATGGAACTGAACAACTTGTCATCATTTAGCCCCATCTGAAAACACGCGTTGATCATAGCATCGCTCCAACTCACCAGATGTAACACGCTCAGGAATTCCTCCACGTAGTGCTCCAACGGCCTCTCCGCCTGCTGGATGTTAAATAGGAATTCCTCAGCCCAGAACATCTTTGAGGTCAGTTATTCTGTCATGGCGTCGTGTGCGGGGAATGAGGAGTAGGGACGAGGAGATCTGAAACATGTACTTTTATTTAATAATCCACACAAGGAACAGGAACGGACAGGAACAGTAGGGAATCCAACGCAAAACGACACGGCAAGACGTAGAAATACACAGAGTGACATATACAATAACCAGCAACTAAACGGGGAACACAACCAAACTTAAATACACAGACCAATCAGACAAGGACAGGTGTAACCGATTAGACAATGACGTAACAATTGAAAACGGAACAGGGAAGGCCAAATAAGGGCATACATGGGGAAAACCAAAGAAACAGTCCACAGGGGTGTGACACCGGGCTCACACTACAGGATTTTTAGCCCAATTTTGCCCTGATTTTGCCCTCCCGAGAATCGGAGCAAAAATTTTATTGAGAACCTCGATCGGTCCCAATGTTTGGCACAGATTATCTGCTAATGTGAGATGTTCACAGATGGAGTCTTGCACCTCCCAAACTGCTCTCACACAAATCAGGGCCGCCCCGATGATAATCTTAATAATATCTTGTAGTGTGTGTTGCACCACAATTTTCAAATCCTGTAGTGTGTGCATGTTTAAGATTTCAGGGAAGATAATCTGCAAAGATTCTCCTTATGTGTGCGCTGCAACCAGATTTTATAATCGGTTAGGATTTTAAAAATCCTGTAGTGTGAGCCCAGCTTAAGGAAAACAGAAAGGCCCGAAGGAAAACGTGGAAACAAAAGTCCAAAATCCTGACAGACTTCAACAAAATATTGGATTTTAAAAATATGAATTTTATTTTTACAGACATTAAAAACAAATAACACTTCTTTGACTTTAATTAGGATAACATTACATTTGTTTCTTATCACTGAATTAACGATGATGTGCTTCTCTCTTTTGGTCAGTACACAAAAACTTCTCCGTTAACATCATGTTCTTTTCAATTAGACATGAATTAGTCAAATTTCCCTGAAATCACAATATTTACTGTGTATATATATTATTTATATTTATATATAATTATATACATATTAATTATAAGTAATTATTCCTTAAAGAGATCCATTAAATCCATTAAAATGGCTGTAGATCATAAAAAAGTGTTGGTAACAATTTAAAGTAAGGTCTCTTTTGTTAGCAGTAGGTAATGCATTAACAGGAACTAACAATAAACAATATATTTTTACAGCTTTTATTAATATTTTTTAATGTTAGTTTATAGTTAATTAGTCATGTTTATGTTAATTCACAGTACATAAAGTAACGTTAAAAGATCCAACTTTACATTTTAAAAATGTATTAATACTTTTTTCACTTAATATTAATTAACATTAAAGGGGTCATTGGATGCCAAGTACACTTTGTTGTTTGAACATTAATGTGTGTTGGCAGTGTATGTACAAATCTACCCTATAATGATAAAAATCCATGCAGTGGTTTTTAATTAATTTGTAAAAGTAATATCCCCTTTTTCAAATCGAGCCATTCTCAGATGCCTGTCGTTGTGGCGTCACACCCACAGATGCCGCTCCCACAATAGTTGATTGACATGAGTGTTTTACCTCAGATCAGCTGTCTCAGTCCGACCTCCATTGTTTCGATGCCAAAGCAGGGATGTGAGTTAGACAAGAATATCTCAGATTGAGCGATTGATGTAATAATGAACATAGTGATCTACATATATCCGTCTATGTTCCCGCAAATCATTTTGTGATCCAACTTCACTTACAGCAGAAGTGAGTATAAAAGGTATTTTTAATGAATGTTTGTGATCGCCTTTCCTAATAATGTGCTACTTAGCAAGTTTAGCGGGTAAACACGGATAAATGCGGCTAAAGTAAATAGGCTTGTCACTCCACATTTAGAAGAAAGGGGCAGAGTGAGCAGAGCTCATTTGCATTTAAAGGAACAATCCCTCAGAATGGGATGATTTTTGCAGAGCTCATTTTGACAGGGTAAAAAGGGTGTTGTTTTACACTATCATTGAGAATTTTTAACCAAAGTATATTAAAGACTTTTCATTAAGACCCTAAAGATTCATATCAACTTGTGGACAATGGGCATCCGATGACCCCTTTAATAAATGTTATATAATTATTGTTCATGTTAACTAATATGGTTAATGTTAACAAAAGAAAATGTACTGTAAAGTGTTAGTAAAGTTGTATATATTGTTGTTCTCTCTTTCCCTCTCTTTCTCTCTCTCTCTGTGCATGTGTGTGTGTGTGTGTGTTCTGACATGGCGTGATATGCATGTGCTGTGTTGTAGTGGATGGGAAAATATAGATATATTAAAGATAGATGAGCTGAGTACTTTTAAGCTTGTATCTGTTAGTTGTATAGATTTTTTGATTACTTAGGCACAAGGACAATCAAGAAAAAGCAGATGTCTTGTAAATAGAAAATGAGAGTTCAGAAAGTGATAAATCAAGGGTAATTTAATGGAAGAGGTTTGGTGAGAAACTTTTCCATGTGACATAGTTAAAGATGTTTTGAGGGTGATGGGAAGCAGCAAAAATGCCAGAGGAAATACTGGAAGTAGGCAAAACGTTTTCCTTGTGAAGTGAGGTGCAGGCTATCTTGTTTGTTTAGGTGATGGAGTATTTGTTTTTGAGGAATGTTTTTTTGTATTTGGGAATATGATATGATATGGGAATATGATGTTTGTTGTTTGTTCAGTCCAGTGGCGGAGCAAGCTGTTGACCTTTTTGAATGTATTCTTTGTTGTAGAGTTATCTGTCAGACGCAGTAAGATAGCATTGATTCCAAAGTAAAGAATGTGTGAATTTGTCTGGGAGATTCTGGTTATTAGAGTTTTCATGTGTTGGACGACCACTGATACACAGTGGTGCTCCTGTGTACTGTTTGAAAGTGTATATGTTATATAGCAAATCTCACAAGGGTTTTGCCTGGGTGAATCCAACATTTTGCTGTTTGTAGGTAGTCTTTAATATTTTGATACATGGAGTCTGTGCAAGCACAAAAACAGGTGCTTATTTATTGAAGTGGTTAGAAAGAATAGGGTAAAAGCAATGAATTGAGAATGTAAACTGAACAATCAAAGCAAAGGTTGGTGTTCCAACATATATTAAACTTTGATGTGGCTCATCAAATGTTGGACACATGGGACTAAACAATGGAGTGTTAATTGGAGGCAAGAGAGATCCTGTCTTCTGAAAGGTAGGAGCATAGAAAGTGTGAGGTTTGAAAGGGTTTTAGGGTTCTGTGGAGTGTGTGACATTAAAAGGGTGTGGTTTTGTGAGTATGGGTGTGTTAAAGGTATCAATGTGTGGTTTAAGGTAATGAGTAGGGCTGTTCAATTCTGAAAATTTTGGAATTGAGTCCGATTCCAAATCCTGGTTCTGGAATCAATGGGATTCGATTCCAATAATCAATTCCTCACTGTTGTTTTCGATTCTCTTTCGATTCTTGTTTTTTAGGTTGGAGGAACCTAATTTCGCCATGACTGTAAGATATAAAGTTCTTAGAAAGTAACCATATCATAATATGAAGCTTTGTTTTTTAAAATTATGAAACATTTCTGTATTTAAATATTTTTTTTATCTGCATCACCCATTAAATTAGTCATAGCCCACAGCTCAGCAGTGGACATGCATTTATTGCATGAATGAAACAAGATGTGTACAGTTCAGCTCAATGATGTTTACTTCAACCGTATGCATTGCACAAAATTAACAAACTGTACACTGAAACAAAATAACCAGAACATTAACAACAACACTGATATAAGAGCTTGTGGTTTATCTGTCAGTCAGGCGCGCTCTCGGCCACTTATCTGTGCTCTCAGCACTTTCAGAATTTTCACAGGCTGATAGAAAGTAATAGCAGCTTAAAAACAGCATTAAATGGGACCAAGACCCTCGATCACATCATAATCAATTATGTTCTGCGGTGCTGATGTGGACAATATAAGCCAGTTACTCTGTAAAATAACTTCTAAATCACTTTTGAATTGGTTCATTAAAATGATCTATTCGAAAGAACCTTTTTGTGGAAATCAATCAGACTTCTAATCACTATTAACGAGCAAGAGGCAAATTAATAAGTGGTTAAAAGAAGGCTGCATCCTCAAACTCCTACGTGCTCAGTACCGACTCTTTTCATGTAGTTTATTTTCATGAACCGACGTTCAGCGACGTTTGATGACAGCAGCCGAGATGTGCAGCCTTTCGTTTGAGAGGCGCCCATATATATGTTTTTTTAAAACTGAAAACGGCTCTAAATGGGGAGTCAATTACCGCTTCTTTTTGGAATCAATTCCCAGCCCTAGTAATGAGTTTATAGTTGTAATCAAAGGTGTATGTTTTTGGGTCTGAATCAAGCAGTCTTGTGCTCTTAGTTTTGTAGTACAGTAAGTTAAGTTGATCTTATGTTGTCTTGTAGTTGTAGTTCATATGTTTTGTGTTTGTTTTGTCACGAGTCGCTTGTAACTGACTAAAATGTGTTGTTTGCAGGAAGAATGGCTTTCAGTAGCCCTACCAAAATCCTACGTGTGGAGGGAGAAGAATTTTCAAGAATCAGAGAGAAGTTCTGTTTATAAGCAGTAAGAATAAGGAGTCTTTGTAATGGGATAGGTTTGGTGGAAGTGTATTTACTGTTTTTGTGTTTTGTTTAGTATGCGGTGTTAAATGAGTCTGCAGAAGGGATGTCCAAAAGGAGCTGACAGAACTGGGAGTTAAGGTCATGAGGAAAGTAGCTGGGCTGGATGCAGAACAAAAATATCTGCGCAAGGAATTGGCAGATACAGTCTGTAAGTTGCAGAATATAGAAAAGGAGCTGGAAATAGCAAGGGCTGCCCTGGATTTAGAGAGAGATGGTGTGTAGAGAAATTTTTTATTTGTCTTCAGCTTTTTTTGTTTTTTGTCAGGTTTTGTTGTTAGAATGTGTTTTTGTTGTTTAAATGTGGTTTTGTTGTTTGAATGTGGTTTTGTTGTTTGAACGTGTGGAGATTGAATGTACAGATTGTAATATGTATTAAAGTGTGTAACATTTTGTTTTGAATCCACAGAAATTTTGGAAGTTGAGTTGGAGAATGGCAGAAAAGATGGAAGTGAAAGTGGAGGCATAGATATTGTGCAAGAAGAGGGTGTACGTGAATGAAGGCAATATGATCTAATTTCTGTGTATAGTTTGTTGTTTAATGTAGAAGTTGTTGGTGAAATGTAAATAGTAATGTGTATAATAACGCAAAATAAGAAAATAAACACGGATGTGTACATTTTGAAACGTGTTCTGTGGTTTTTGATAATATGCAGCTGTCACGTAACGTGTGGGGAAGGGGCCTACTAAGACGAAGGTCAAAGATAAAGTCTTTATCATAATCCACACGTAATTCCAAAACAGGTAAATCCACAGCAGAAGAGTAGAAAACACATTCACATTGACAAGACCAGATGACAAACACTGAACTGAATGCAACTTGTAAAGACAGGTGATTATGATGAACATAATTAAACACAGGTGATACAAGGCAACTAATAATGACTTAACAAGGACAGGAAACAGAAACAACCAAATATGGGCAACAGAGGGAGAAACCAACATAAACAGTCCAAAGGGGTGTGACAGCAGTATATGTTAATTTATGTAGTAGTGATGTATAGGTTTAGGAAAGTAAAAGAGTGGGAAAACTGGTTATAGAAAGTGGTGGAGGGAAAAATCGTATATTTAACTTCATAAATAAGTGTAATAGTATTAGTGTTTGGAATAATTTAATCAAATTATTTTCTTAAATCTGACTCACAATTTGCAGTAATCTTTTGGTGGTAAAAAATGTTCTGAATGTGTTTTATAGCCTTATTTCAGTGACTTTGAGCACAGTGAAAAATTTAGATTTTCACTAACCATGAATAAACAGTCTTTTATCAAAACACAAACATGTACATTTATGAACGTACATATTATTGTAGTCCAGTTTGTGCTGATTACAATGTAATCAAGCTTTAACCATTAATATGTTTTTATGATACTGAAAAAAAACCACAAATGTGAGGGCATGTCAAAACTTCCCCAGGGCCCCAAAACGCCCTCAGACCCCAGAGGGTTAAACACTGAGCAAATTACCAAAACAAGTTCAGCAAATGATTACAGTGGATAATTATGGATTAAAACAGCTAAATTGAGGTATAAAACAGAGCCCAAGTTGGAAAGAGCCAAAGTTGGAAAAATTAGAAAATATAACCACCCAGCAGGCCCATAGTTTCAGACTGCAACAGTGAGACCTATGGTACTGTAATTTATTCAATAAAAAAGAAACCTCATAATCCCAGTCACTGTTGACATTGATAGCTATCAAGATCAAGTACACTATTGACCCCACAGAGGTCAACTTTTTAGATGTTATTTCATACAAACAGAAATTTAAGGACACCGGACAGCTGGAGCCTGTTTACTTTAGCCGCTAAACTTGCTAACTAGCACATTAATCAATCGGAGATATTCTTGTCTAATTTACATCCATGCTCCGGCATCGAAACAAAAAGGATGGACTGTGACAGCTGATCTGAGGTAAGACGCTCATGCCAATCAACTATCGTGGGAGCGGCCTCTGTCAGTGTGACGCCACAACGACAGGCATCTGAGAACGGCTCGATCTGAAAAAGGGAATATTATTTTTACAGATTAATTAAAAACCACTGCATGAATTCATTTCATTATAGGGTAGATTTGTACATACACTGCCAACACATATTAATGTTCAAACAACATGTAAAAGTGAACTTAGCATCCGATGACCCCTTTAATGTGTGTTGTCAATATAAGTACATATCTACCCTATAATGATAAAAATCCATGCAGCGTTTTTTAATTAATCTGTAAAAATAATATCCCCAAATTCTCAGATGTGGCGTCATCTCTAACCTTTACTGAGATAATTAGCGGGCACAGACGCACAGAACAAGTAATCATCAACTACATATCATATCATATATGCATTTTCATTCAACTGCTTTATCAGTCGATCGCACCAAAGCTGATTATGGGGTAAATTGAGTGGAACATGCTTTTCCCAAGCTACTGCGCTGTCTGTAAAGCCGATATGAGCGACAACAGAACTCGTTCAAATCTCCGTGGCATTTCATTAGTCAGCGCTAACATTAACATTAGTGCTGCTCTCAGGGCAGGAGTACTCAATAGGTCCATATTACTGTTATTTTTAGTGTACTATGTGATGCTCTCAGGGCAGGAGTTCTGGATATATTTGTATTACTGTTATTTTTACTGGACTATGCACTGCTCTCAGGGCAGGAGTACTGGATAGGTTCATATTACTGTTATTTGTCATGTACTATGCGCTGCACACGTCAAAGTATTTCTGTATGATTATACCTTGGAATTTAAGGAATTTAAGACTGACCGTAACAACATTTTAGATGCTGTGCAACATGATTGGTCCTCTGGTTTGTCAGGTTATGGCGTCCCAGGTTATTCACTGAATACTGAATCAAGAATCTGTGTTTTTTTTTTTTTCTTCATTTTCACATGATCTCCTTATAATGATGACAAACTGACTTGTTTCATGTAGTTTTTCTTCTCTTTGCAGAAAAACATTCTTGGAAAAGCAGAAGCCATCACTGGTCCATACTTGGAGAAAGGGAATCTCTGGACTTTCTTTGTAAGTTCATCTAGTTTTTGTGAGAATCTTTTTGGAAGTGCCCATATTAAGTGTCAGAAACGTCAGTCTCACTTCCTGTTATCAATTACCTGTTAGGTTTGTTTGCATAATTCCAGCTTATGGACTTCATTAGCTCTCCCTCAAATGTCTACTCTGATCTGCCCTCAATCATTGTGGTTGTAGCTGAGGCCAAACAGAGTATAGTAGGCTCTAGGAGTGGCAGTGTTAAGGATGTATTACATGTCCTTAAGAAACTGTCAATTTTGAAAGAATTGTAAGTGATTTTTATCTTTGATCTTATGATTTTGCTAGTAATTCTGTTTGTTTACATTGCTATATTTCAGATGCTGTGCAGAGAGAAGGTCAGTGATGTAGTGTTCCTGGCATGGAAGTTTCCTCCACAAAAGAAAGTGGTCCAGGAAATATATGAAAATTAGGATATTCATGATTCAATATCCCTAACTAAAGCCTTTAGGTAAAATCAATTTCGAAAAGATCCGTTTCTCCATCACTACTCGCCAGTAACTATATAGGGAGCAAAATGAGACGCACCATTTCTGTTGTGTTTTTCACGTGTCGGAGCTCTTTATTTACAGTTTTATATACAATCCTCTAAAGGACTGATTTAAACACGTGAAATTGTTTAAAACTCTCACCTTTCTGTAGCCGATCACAGGCAGGAGCGCAGCACGGCCTTATGACGTCACATCGCCAGGCCAAAATAAAAGTCTTGCTCGCTGAATTTAATATCAGAAGTCTTGTTTCTAAATGCAAGCAACCATTAAAGTATTTTTTGTTAAATGATAAATTTATGATAAACTACACAGCATTTGTAATATTCTCAATCAAGGATAAAATTTAAGCATATTTTTAATCAAACTACAGGACTATAAAGGCAATAAATTTCAGCTTTATTTGGTTAAAGTGGATTTCATTAAAGGTTTATGACTATAGAATTACATTGACAGGGGTTTTAAAACAGTTTATTTTGACTGTCTGAATTGAAATCTTTAATTAAAAAATATACACATTTATATGTACACTCTTTCCCTGATCTCTCTGATAATGAGTGTAATAGTTCTGCTGATTGTTCTAGAGCTACTGAAATGTCTAGAGACATCTTTCCCAAGATTATCTTTAATATAGATAATCTGGGGAAATGTTAATCACATTTTATTAACATATATATATACATACAACTCAAGTGCAATTTGCATTAACAATGACACCAATAAAATAAATGAAGTGAAGCACAAGAGCATCACTGACAAAGATGACAGTCTTACTTTACATTTGTATTCACACACCTAGCAAAACATTCATTCATTCATTCATTCATTTAGAATTTAACATTTATCATTCTGCTGAATTTCATAGGCTACAATTTAATTTTGACAAATATAATTGTGGCTTTTGCAGTAATAATATTAAAATAACATTGATAAATAATAAATATACAATCATTAATTTGACAAGGAGGATTTTGAGTGCATTAACAAATTTCTTAATGTGCCTGTGTTAGAAAGTAAATATTTATTATTCATTAGTATTTTGGAAAATACAAATAGTGATTATATAAATTATTTTTATTACTCCAAGATTCTTTATACATAAAGGCAAATTTATGTCTTTATTTATACCCAAACTCAGTTAACTGGAGATACATATTAGTTCATTAATATTTATGAAAAATAGGAATGAAAGTTATTACAAGTATTTGAAAATGTTTATTAAATTTATTAATGTTTTATATTATTTAGATTTATATGATTGCACAATAAGTTATGTAGAAGCATCAGAGTCAGGAGATTTCTGAATTTCATTCTGTACCTTCAGATGATGTTTGTCGTTCTTTAGCTGAGTCGCTCTGTGTAGATTTGTTTCTCCATACCAGTGCCAGTCTCACCATCATAGTAATGCTCCTTAAAAAAAAGATGAAAAAAGCTATTCTATAAGCTATTCTATATTCTATCATTGAATGATACAACATTAACTTGTAAGTTTAATTTTTTTTTAATAATCATGTTGTTAATTAAAATTTCAAGTCTTAATTTCTTTGCAGTAGCCCATGGGAGGAACATTAAGTGGTTGCACAAAAATTGACTGGTACCTTTTGCAATCACATTTATGTATCACCTTTATGTATATTTATTTACATGGCACCTCTGTGATAAAACTCATGGATTTGATTTATTCACAGTTGAGAAGCAAGATGTGTGATCGTATGAACCCAGGAATGCACTGCTCATATGGCCAGTCACATGGTATGTACTCACCCCCTTGTCATTCAAGATGTTCATGTCTTTCTTTCTTCAGTCATAAAGAAATTATGTTTTTTTAGGAAAACATTTCAGCATTTTTCTCCATATAATGGACTGCTATGGTGCCCCGATTTTGAACTTCCAAAATGCAGTTTAAATGTGGCCTCAAACGATCCCAAATGTGGTTGTTAACGACCCCAGCTGAGAAAGAAGGGTCTTATCTAGCGAAACAATCGGAAAAAAAAATAAAAAAATAAAAATACAATTAAATACTTTTTATTCTCAAACACTCGTCTTGCCTTGCTCTCATTGAACTCTTGTGTATTCTGGCTCAAGACAGTTAGGGTATGTCGAAAAACTCCAATCGTATTTTCTCCCTCAACTTCAAAAATCATTTCAAAATCATCCTACATCGCTGCTGAAGTTCTGACCCAGTCTTTGCAAAGTGAACATGCAAAGAAGATCAAACACCCTTAACAAAAAAGGTAAAACAGTGATATAGGGCGATTTTGAAGTTGAGGGAGAACATGAGATGGGCGTTTTTCGCATTTAAAGCAGCATACTCTGCAGGCATTCTATCATACGCACGCTGCTGGTGTTGATACAGTCAGTTTTGACCACAAAAGATTAGGTAATTTAATGTTGTTTTAATGTTTACAACACTCCCATTTTCCTGTTTTATTATAAAAGCGGCATGTTGCTTGTCATAAAATTAATGTTTGTTTTTAATGTTACTTTAAATTGGTGTAGAATTAAATGAATGTCAAAGCTTAGCATTTTCTAGTTCGCGTACCCCATTCCGTCACCTCACGTACCCCAGTTTGAGAGCCATTGCTCTAGTGTAATCAACTGTGGTCTGAGGGTGCTATATGCCTACTGGCGAGTGCAAAACGCTGCTTGAGAAAGTTTGAGATACTAAAAATAATATATTACATGTATATATATTTTTTATATATAAAAAAATGATGCACACATTTTCCTCCTGTAGAAAACAGTTATAAAGTAAACGCTTAGTAAATGTATTAAAGACATTAAAGTCATGTTAGCATTTATTAAACTATATATTAATCTGTATGAGATTATATTTACCGTTCGCTTGACTCTTTATTGCCAGTTGATGTCCTCTGCATTTTGCGTGGCTCTTCAGTGCCGACTCCCCCATGCAATCCAATTTTATGTTTTTCTTGCTGTTGTAAACTCAGAAGCAAAGACCAGGAGACTCTTGGGTATCTTCAGCAGAGTTCTTTATTGAGAATTGCGCTGCAGTCATCAAAAGTCTAACTAAGACAGTGATACACTGTAGTTTATATACATTTAGGGGGCAGTCCCCAGAAATGGAGACAAAGCACCTGGGTGACGACCCCAAACAAAGCATGCAAATGAAGTATTCAGGTTTAGCAACCTGCCCCATTTACACCAGTCCTAATCCAATCATCATAACTATTCAAAGACTATTTACAAACAAAAGGTGAACATCTCAGTAATCTGTCTCATTTGACTTGCTTGAGAGAATCATTTGTCTGATAACATCATATTTACCTTAATGCTAAATACAATATATTTCACCTTAGTTTTTTATGTGATGCTATGTCAGAACATAAGATCAGCGTATTTTAAACAGATTCTTAAATTTGTAATCCCACATTGCAAATTATACATACAAGTCAATACTGAGCCAAGAATCATTGAATTTGCACTTTCCTTAAAATGGATATTCCATATAGAAATGGGTTCTCACAAAGATTTGCAGAGTACTGACCTTGCAGTTTTTTGTAAGAATTTGGCACTGGCCTGTCACACACGCACGATTTTGTGCACTGACTCACCTGCTACATCCAAGCACAGCACGAGGTGGGGCTTCCGAAATTTCGGTCCAGTAGAGGGTAGTGTTTCAGAAATTTCTGTTTTATGGGGGTGGGGCTTCAGAAATTTCAGCCTTGTGAAGGGGGCAGCTTCGGGGGGTGGGACTTCAGAAATTTCGGTCTTATGGGGGTGGGGCTTATGAAAATCAGTCTGAGATCAAGAGATCAGATCGAGATAATCTCTTGATGAAAATGTACTATTTAATAAAAGTTCTTTAAAGCATGAATTAATTGTGTTTTCTGTATGCAGTGTATCACAAAGCTTCTGCCCTATACATATGCACTTACTGTATGTATGTAATACTGAATAAATGAATGAATGCTCATACTATAACAACTGTTAAGAATACACATGATTATATTACAAGATCCTTTATTTATTAGCTGGCTGAAAATCTTTCCTTGTTACTCTGCTGAGCAACTGTCAGAAAAGGCCTAATTTCCTAAATAACATTGGGAGATCTTCTATTTCGTAAACCATTGAAGATGAATTCTTCTTTATACAGTAGTAATGAAATAACTGATTTACTTAGTTTTCTTATATCTGATCATAATTTGCTTAATTGTTTGGCAACAGACAAGAACAAAATTCTCAAATTTAAAAATCTTTTATTAAAGCACATGTAGAAGACATTTCACAGTTTCAGGAAAATCACAAATAAAAGTAACAGTAAAAAAGTGTCCAGAAAATGTTCGTGAAAGTCAAGAGCATGCAACAAAACTTTCTGTGGATCCTTATATTAATGCGATGAATGTAAAAAGTCATGCATGAGCTCAAGCAGTTTGATGGCTTCAAAGTCTGGTTTCATTTAGTTGTTGCATAACATGTATGGTAAGCGTGTCAGCCTTAAAAGCGGCCTTTTCATGCTGTGCAGCATCATGTAGCCATGAGATAACAGCCACAGATGGATGAGCTGCTGATGATTGAGTTCTCAAGCTCTTCTCTCTCCAAAATTTTTATTACATGCAATTCTGTAGCCGTTGGTAAACACACTGAAGCAAATACCCAAAGATTGCACTTAGGCTCCACTCTTTTGTGGCAGGCATGTTGATGACACAGTTTTGATAAACAGTAGTAGTTAAGTACATGATTGCTGGTATGGTTTTATTGTCCATGTCCACTCCAGATAAACAGTTTTTTTTATGTTCTTCGAGTCAAACGACTGAGTTAGCATGCTGCTGCAGGGCTCTTTATACTTGACATGTTCGGACATAAGACTAGAGAACTTCAGTTCAGAAGTTTCAATTTTACAGGATCTGTCATACAAGATCTTTAAGCTACACAACAACAACAACAACAACAGCAAAACATTTGTATTTTAGAAGTATTTTATAGCATGAATCACAATTATACAGAGAATCAATATTGTTATGTAAACTTCACTTTTTACTGTTTTACTCTAAGTGAGCATACAACTGTGGTGGGAACAGACATCATCAACCAAAAATAAATACATATTTATTTTCAATTTTAGATTAATGTTTTATTGAACATAACTCTGACTTTAAACTTGGACTCAGTCACTTACCTTTTAGACTGTGTTTACAGGCCTTTCTTTCTCTTCTACTTTGATTTACAATGGCTGGTGCTGAATTTCTCCATGTGCATGATCATGGTTAGTCCTCAAGTGTTTGTTTGCTTTTTTTCTTAAATCTGTAATCCACTGAGAAAGTCCAGTCGGAGCAGAGGAAAAGGCGTCTTTGTGTTAGAGATCTGCATTTGTTTATATTTTTCACCATATCTGAAATGTGAGTTCAAACAGTGTCCTTGTTGATCAAGTGTCAACGACAGTTAAGTGTTGAAGCTCTCTTTACATTCACAATTAAAGCAATAGTCCATTGCGTGGTTACTGCCAGAAAGCGATGGCGCAGAGCCTCAAAGAAACGCTGGTATTCGAGCTCTCTGTCAAAAGTCTGTTGAGAGTGAAGTCTTTTCCTCTTATGAATCTTTTGTGTCATGTACTCCAGCAGGTTAAAGCTTGTGTTGCATTCAAATGCAGCAGGTGAGTCAGCTTACAAAATCAGGTTGAGTTCATGTTCACAGCTGGGCCAGCAGGAGGGTCAGAATTCGGGACAACAGCTTTGTCACTGACCTGTCACACACACCTGATTTTGTGCACTGACTCACCTGCTGCATCTGAGCACAGCACGAGGTGGGGCTTCCGAAATTTCGGTCTAGTAGAGGGTAGTGTTTCAGAAATTTCTGTTTTATGGGGGGTGGGACTTCAGAAATTTTGGTCTTGTGGAGGGTGGGGCTTCAGAAAGTCAGTTTTGTGGGAGGTGGTGCTTCAGAATTTTCAGCCTTGTAGTGGGTGGGACTTCAGAAACCTCGGTCAGGTGATTCAAAGTCCTGCCACTGTAGACACGGCCAAGATTGATCTAGCAAATTCTTTTATATTAAACCATAATAGAGCACGGCTTTACTTGGGATCTGAGTTCAACCTCAGTGTGTTCGGCTGCACAATAATGTACAAGGTTCATCCACAAATATTTTTTTGAAACCTGTAAAAAGTTACTCGTCACACAGAGACCTGTAGCTCTGTCATCTTCTAACTGTAAATTTGGCATGGGAGCGGACCATGTCTAATTTACTCAAATGTTTTTCAACAATTTTCCCAGAGTTGCAGAAGCCCAGATAAATGTTTCACTTTCATGTTGTAAGGCAGAGGGTTCCTACTGTTTCTGTGTAAACTTGTGCAGAGCAGAGCATAAGCTTTAGGTAACAGGTTTTAACAAGATTTCCAATTCCTGTTGGGGCACATTATACAAAGATTTATATGAGACAACTGCAGCACACGGAAGAGTCCACGGACACCTTTACTGTGTTCAGCAATCTTACTTTGTATACCGTAAGCAGCCCTACCTGCCAGAGGCAGCCTGCATGACTAGCAGATCTGCCCGCCAGTTCGACTACATATCCCGCCAGTTCGACTACTGATGTGTTGCATAAATTGCTTTATGCAACACATCAGTAGTCGAACTGGCGGGATTAGTCGATATTGATATTTAACCAACATGATAGAAGCTGGATTTCTATAACCTCCTGAGAAGAGAGGATCATCACAAATCAGCTCTTTCTCCAATGCCTGAAGAAACTACATTTTACACCATGGACAGATGTCCCTTTAATGGCAATATTACATTCAACACTTACGTGGTGTATGTGATGAATGATGGGCGTGCTCAAGCATAGGCAACATAGGCACTCTCTTCAACTGTGTTCCAAATCAGTTTAGCCCAAGCGCTATCTTCAACGTGGTTCGGCGTGTTTGGAAAGGCCTGCGGATGCGCTGGATGTCCTGCTGCAACAGAAGAGCAACACTTACCTATTAACACTTCTGGCAGCTCTTTCATCTTTCACCATCACCCTATCCAGCGTTCGAGATAACAATTGAGCTGAACAAAGATGTGGAAACCCAGGTATTCTTCTCCAACTATTCACCCTGATTCTGGGCACTGAACCAGACATTGAAATCTGCAAAGTGGACCTGACAGACAATCAACTCCATCGATGAACTCTCTGACCCAAAGCAGATCTTCCGGCCTTTCACAACTTCTTCCTACTGTCCATTGCTGATAATAATTTAGATGATTTATTGGTGATGGTTTATTATTCTTTAATAAAAATGTTAAACATTAATAACTTGTGTTAATTAGTGTGATTTTTTTTTTTTAGATTTGGGGCAATTCCCCTCGGTAGCTCTCTGGGTTAGGAGTGGGTGGTGGATGTCAGGAGGGCCTTACAAATTTCGGGTCAGGGTTGTGGGGGCTGGAGGGAGTCAACTCACTAGAGATGTCGGTTGATGTGGGGTGGGGGGTGATTAAAAATGGTCCGAAAGGTGAAGCACAGGCTCATTTAGTTGCAAACTGTGTCAGATCAGAAGTCACTCTTTTCCTGGAGCTCAAAGAAATCTTGTGCTGACAGAATCAGTTTGATGTAGGAGGCACAGTCTCATCGAGCTCAGCTGGTATTTAGTTTTTAAGTCCCTCCTCTTGGCAGCGTATTTCTGTTGTGATGGTCAATCATTGATCACCAACCAAATGGGAGGTTCAGTGAAGTAGATTCCTGGGGAGCTGGTGATCAAATTCTCAAGCAGACCGCTTTCAGAAGCCTTTGTTGCTATAGAAGACCATTTTGTATCAGAAATCCAGCAGCGTTTTGAAATTGAGATTTTATTTGCTGCATTTGTATGTACCGCTTGTGCGGTTGTATCGCCACAGGAACAAGTTTTCAGCGGAAGCGTCCAAGTAGCAGCCTTGGGTTTCTTGTGTTAAGGCTGACAGACATGGTTTAACACAAGTTACACTCTAGTCTAAAAAATGCCAGGTTATTTTTTTTAACCCAATTGCTGGGTTATGCCTGTTGGGTCATTATGTTGGGTTATTTTTCCAGGGTTGGGTAGATTTTTGTGTAACCCAGCTGCTGGGTTAGTGGCTGGGTCAATCTCACTGACCTCTGAAACTATACACCCGTCCCTGAAAACTATGCTGCATAGTTCAATTTGTCTTATATTTTTGTCCATGGGTGTTTTCACTTATTAATAAACATTTATGTCTTGATTATTACTGTTACCTCTAGTAATTATGTGTCTGCTTTTTAATTTCCAACCTATTTTTGGTTAATTTTAAGCCAGCAATAGTAATTTTCATTCAAAATTTGAGATAATTAAAGCAACCCAGCATGTTGGGTCAGAGATTTAACCCAACTGTCTGGGTTAAAATAACCCAACGCTGGGTTTGTCCATATTTGACCTAGTGTTGGGTTACCAAAATAACCCAAATTGGATTGTTTTAACCTAGTGTTTCTTTAGAGTGTATACTGTAGATACAGTGGCAAGCAAAATAATTGTATTGCTCAAAGTTAAAACTTAATTTTAACAGATTTAAAAATTCTTCCTATATACTTTTACAGTGGCTGTATATTGAAAATTTCTGTACACACATTATTGTTTGGTCTATTGTCAAGAATATTCATGGCTCCTCAAGTGTTCTTTTTTCGTCTTTGAAAATAGTCCATTTGAAGAAAAAGGAAAAACATCTCAGTGCCTGAATGGTAGATCAGTAAGAGGTTGATAAAATACTTGATCAACATATCTAAAGTGTCTGTAAGGTAGTCCCCACAATCCGTCATTGGTCTGGTGTCCATTCAATAACATTATTCAGTGTCAGAGTTTGAACTGAATTCAGTTATATGAACTCCAGTGAGCTTATTAAGATGGATAAAGTGCTGTCCTTTGAGCACTAAGGTCCTTCTCTGTCAGAAGCCTATTTATAGTGAAGTCTTTCTTTCTCTTCCTCAAATGAATCATTGTATCATGTGCCCCAATAGGAATTCGCAGGCTTGTTAAAACATGTTGCCTAAAACTTCACTGTAGCAAGTGAGTCAGATAGATCTGGTCAATTCTTTTATATTATACGGCTGTAACACAGTCCTTTACTTTGGGTCAATCTGACAAAGAAGCAGGCAGTGTCTGAAAACGTTTTTCACTATTTTTCCAGTGTTCTTTCTTGCTTAGAGCTGGAGCCTTGATAAATGTTTGACATTTGTGTTAAGACAGACTTCTTGAAGCGAGACAGCGAGACTTCAGAAGTGAAGCGAGACAACATAAGCAGCACTGCAAGACTCCGCCTCACCGCAGCGACACCGCCACTCCGCTGCGGCACCACCATTCCGCAGCGGAACCGCCACTCCGCAGCGGCATCGCCACTCCGCAGCGCACCGCCACTCCGCAGCGACACCGCCACTCCGATTATAGAGTATATAAATATGTCACCAAGAGTTCACAGACTCAGATGAACACAAGCTGTTCATCTGAGCCTGTGCTGGAACACAAAGCCAGAGACCATGGTTACCTTAACCGTAAACGTGCAGTTTGATGAGCAAAACCGCGTTGTCTTCGGATTAACCATTGTTTGCAGGCGAGCTGCTGCCTTGGCTGCCACAAATGAGTTGAGCATAACGATGACCCTTGTCTTTGACCAAGGGTTTCAGCATTTGTTCTGGATGTGGAATCGTGCGAGACGAATGTTCTTCTAAAAGAAACAAAGGCTTCTGACAGGGGACTGCTTCTTGACTTAACCTCCAGGTTACCAGGCATCTTCACTCCAGACATCCTCCCATCAACTTGCCCAAGTCCAATCACCAGCCGTCACAGCAGAAATACAAAAGAATAACAAAGGCTCCTGACAGAGGACCACCTGAAAACGCAACCACCGGAACCACAGGAACCCTCAGTTCAAGTTCAACCTTCTGAGGGGTTGCATCGATGACTCCAGGGAGGGTCGGATGTTTGCCCCTGTTGCTACAGTAGTTGGTGTGCTACACAGACTGCTTCCTCTGTGTATAGGGAGCAGCAGGACTGATCTTAAGGGCGTTCACTTTCCTTCCTTCACAGCAGAAACATGTGGCCAAGAGGAGGAGCGAAAAAGCTGAAACCTGATGAACTTGATTACACTGTGCCTCGTCAGAGCTGTCATACATCCAGCATCGTGTCTCTCCTATGTTGGACTGATTCAGTCAGCACAAGATTTCTTTGAGTGACGAACTTTCTTTGAGCCTTGCTTCACCTTCAGGACCACCATGCATGTCCTGGGGGTTTGTAACTCTCCAGCATTCAACAATTATTTTTCAGCATGAAATTGTCAAGAAGTCTCCTGTAGAATGCTTCCATTAAAGATCTTGTGAATTTCTCAGAGTTTTATTTTAAGTTTTAATTTTCTTACACTAGATGGTGACTTTGGTGATTTTGAATTATGAATTCTTATTGGTAACCATCACTGAAATAGTATTAGTATTAATAGTAAGTGAGTTTGGCCACCGAAACTGTTGTACACAACTGAGTTGCAAATGTTTCTACACGCTTCTGCTTGAGCACAATATGAAGATTCATAAGAGGAAGACAAAGAAAGTGTAACATGGACGCTGAGGCAGTAGTCGAATCCATACGCAGAAGTTTATTAGGAACAGCAGCAAACATAAACGTGCAAACAGGCAGAGGGTCAATAACCAATAAGGCAGTCCGAGAATGCAACAGTCCAAGGGATAATCCAGAGAGCGATCGTCAACAGGCAGATAAAGGGTCAAACCTTGTAAACAGTCCACACAGGCAAACAATCCAAACAAGGGTGATCCGTAAACTCAGTAATCCAGAGACAAAGCAAAACAGCAACAGGTAATCCAACAGAGTAATATACACGCTCAGTAAGGCAGGTTAACTGGCAATACTTCGCAAAGTATAGAGCACATGGTCAGTCTTTAAATAGAGTCAAAACAGGAAGTAATAGTAGAAGCAGCAGAGGGAGCGTGCAGGCAGTCCTGGGGTGAGAGCTCCCTCTGCTGGCTTGGTGTTACAGAAAGACTTCATTATCAACAGACTTCTGACAGAGAGCTCAAACACTAGCTTTTTTGGAGAGCTTCTCAACCATGTTTTCAACCAGCCAATGTAAATAAAGGAAGAAGAGAAAGGTCTGTTAATCAGTCTCATTTTCATATAACTGCTGTAGACACCAGGCCAATGATGGACTTGCTGGACTCTTTTACAGATACTTCAGACACTCACATAGAAACTGACATCTGGCCAAGCAAGCAGTTACAATCAGCCCAAGTGCAGCAAAGAATTACGGCCCTTGAGTGGCCCAGATCTGGACTACAGACATGAGCCACACATGAGCCATAACTGGCCCAAATCTCAGCCAAATAGTAGCTTATAACCAGCCCTGAACTGGGCCAGAACAAGTGATACACATTCTCAGCCTTCAGTAAACTACATAGAGACCAGTCTTTAACTAGAAACCTCTAAAAACTGAGCCATGTCTAAAGGTGTAGCTTTTTTTTTTTATGGCTCAGTTTTGGGGTTTCTGGTTAAAGACTGGACTCTATGTGGTTTACTAAAGGCTGAGATTGGATCCCAGATAGCAAGAGAGCAGGTGAAAACCACTAAATCAATGTTAAAAATAGCTGATTTGTCAATGTTAATGGCATTAAATCAATTAATGTTAAAAAAAATAATAATAACATTTCAACAAACCACCACAACTGTGATCAGCTTTTGTTGGGGTCTTGATTCTTGCCTTTCATTAAGTCAATTCTTTTTCTGTGCTGTAATAGTGTTTCAATGTAAACACTTATGCTATTTAACACTTATGATATTTTAAAACTGAGTTGAAGTAGGTTAATTTTTCTGATGGGTGTCAAGCGGCAATAAAGTGGAGAAACAATACTAAATACACAATACACAGAAAGATTTAGACATCAACAATCCACATACAAACCTCAACAATGGTGACAATCATCAAAGTAATTCAGATAAACAGATCAACTTCAATGCATGCTGGGAATCATGAATGTGTTTTTACTATGTTGATACCCCGCATGCATTTCTGCATAAATTTTTTCTTTTGCTGATTGTCACCATTGTTGAGTTTCATACGCTGATTCTTGACATCTAATTGATTCAGCAATTTAAATATTTTTTTGTATTGTGTTAATTCATAAAACTATGATAACTGTACATCTATTTTAGTCTCACATTGCAGTATCACACATTGTGAGCAAATACTTACAATGAATCACAATGTCAGATAAAAACAAAGAAAATCTAACATTAAAGTACAAAGAGTCAAGAGTCCAACAAAGTAAACACTGATCTCAACAATGGTGGTTTGTTGAAATTTCCAAATTTTTTCAACATTAATAACGGGAGCAAAAGTTATATTAATTCAATGTTATTAATGACAACTACTTTTAACATTGATTCAATGGTTGCTTAGGGGTAGTATTAGTAAATCTTGCTCTGGCCCAGTTCAGGGCTGGTTGTAAGTTACTATTTGGGCCAGTTATGGCTTACAGTCAGGTCCATATATATTTGGACACTGACACACTTTTCATAAACTAGAATAGTTTTAAAATGATACAATCAAGATTAAATTGAAGTGCAGACTTTAAGCTTTAATTCAAGGGGTTGAACAAAAATATTAAATATATAAAAGGAATTACAACCATTTTATACACAGACCCCCCATTTTCAGGGGCTCAAAAGTAATTGGACAAATAAATATAATCATAAATAAAATTTTCATTTTTAATATTTTGTTGAGAATCCTTTGCAGGCAATGACTGTCTTAAGTCTGGAACTCATGGACATCACAATAGACTGGGTTTCCTCCTTTGTGGTGTTTTGCCAGGCCTTTACTGCAGCTGACTTCAGTTGTTGTTGGTTTGTGGGTCTTTCTGCCTTTAGTTTTGTCTTCAGCAAGTGAAATGCATGCTCAATCAATTTGAAATCAGAAGATTGACTTGGCCATTGCAGAATATTCCACTTTTTTACCTTTAAAAACTCCTGGGTTGCTTTTGCTGTATGTTTTAGGTCATCGTCCATTTGTACTATGAAGAGCCGCCCAAACAACTTTGCTCCATTTAACTGAATCTGTGCAGACAGTATATCCCTATACACTTCAGAATTCTTCCAGGTGCTTCTGTCTTCTGTCACATCATCACTAAACACCGGTAACCCAGTGCCACTGGAAGCCATGCATGCTAATGCCATTACACTGCTCCACCATGTTTCACAGATGATGATGTAGGCTTTGGATCATGAGCTGTTCCAAGCCTTCTCCATACTTTTTTCTTCCCGTCATTCTGGTACACGTTGATTTTAATTTCAGCAGTCCAAAAAATGCTTTTCCAGAGGTGGTCTGGCTTTTTTTTTTAAATGTTTTTTGACAAAGTCTAATCTGGCCTTGTTTGCACCTTGTGGTAAACCCTCTCTATTTTGCTCTCGTGAAGTCTTAATTGTAGACTTTGACAGTGACACGCCTACCTCCTGGAGAGTATTCTTCACTTGGCTGGATGTTGTAAAACTTCTTTATTACCATGGAGAGGATCATCCACTATACTGTCGTCCTTTGTGAACGTCCAGGTCTTTTTATGTTGCTGAGCTCACCAGTGTGTTTTTTTTCTTCTCAGAATTCACCAAACTGTTGATTTGGCCACTCCTAATGTTCCTGCTATCTCTCTGATGCATTTCTTTTGTTTTTGAAGCCTAACAATTGTCTGTTTTACTTGCATGCAGAGCTCCTTTGACTGCATGATGGGTTCAGAGCAACAGCTTCCAAATTCAAATGGCACACTTAGAATAAGCTCCAAACCTTTTACCTGGTTAATTGATGTAGAAAAAATGAAGGAATAGCCCACAACTGTCCATGAAACAGCTTTTGAGTCAAGTGTCCAATTACTTATGGTCCCTTGAAAAAGGGGGGAGGTACATATTAAAGAGCTGTAATTCCTTAACTTTTCTACCAATTTGATGAAACTGCCCTAAAAATTCAGAGTGTGCACTTTAATCCTATATTCATTGTATAACTGTAACTTGAATATGTTTTGGTCAACAGCTACAATAATAAAAATTGTGTCAGTGTCCAAATATATATGGACCTGACTGTATGTTTGGCTCATGTCTGTAGTCCAGATCTGGGCCACTCGAGGGCCATAATTCTTTGCTGCATTTAGGCCGAGTGCAACTGCTTGCTTGGCCCAGAGCTGGGCCAGATGTTAATTGCTATGTGGGTATCGTCTTCACAGACAGCGTGGTAGCATTGGAAAAGCATGTTTTACTCAATTTACCCCATAAGCAGCTTTGGTGTGATCCACTGATGAAGCAGTCAAATGAAAATGCATATGATATGATATTTAGTTGATGATTACTTATTCTTTTACTTTTACTTATTTTATTATTATTTTTTAAATAAAATACATGGTAAATTCACTTACCTTGTAACAAATGCCTCCCACGAAACATTAATAAGGTTTCTGTCTGAAGTATTCCCTCCACACGTCCAAATTTCCTGACCCTGCCTCTGCTTCAATTTCATTGGTTAAATCTGTAAACCAATCATTTTCCTTTCTGTCCTCAGAACATTTTTGAGTAACTAAAACTCTCCATGAATGGACCTACAGTCAACTGGAAGTTTTTTTGAACTGTTCTAGCAGAAAGATGCAGAGGTCTTTGGAGGTGACCAACTGACTGTAGTGGGGAGCTGTGGTCTCCACACACTCCACAATGATATAAAATGTGATTTCAGCATCTAGCTGTTGGAGAAAACACTATGCTTCAAACCTGCAGGAAGGAGGAAAACTGGTCCCAACAAATATCCCTGAAATGTACACATTTCCAGTGTCAGTTCTCCTAATGAGGATGGTCAAAATGATCTGCCTCATGGCTTAAGAAAACATGTAATGTCTGCAACCTTACGACATCTTTTTTGCTTTACACCACCTGAAAAGTTTTTCTACATAAATCTTTAGCTTGATGCAGAATTCCTAGATCTCACCTTGGTTCCTGTTTTCAGCAAAGAAAGGATCACTCAAGAACCAGAGAGAGTCTTTTTAGAAAGTTAAAGTTGAGGATGATTGGAGTAACATTTCTAAATTACTTAATTAATCTGTAAGTAATTAGTTCGTTTCAATGATTGATGAAATAAAATCATTTTTACAATCTAGTTAAGAAGAACTTGTCACTGCATAAAAAGAGGAGGGCAAGGGAAGGGCAACAAAAGTCATAAAACTATCACTGTAATCAGATTTTTCCAGTGGCTCACAGGACAAGCACATATCCCACAAACTGCATTGTACGAAGAGAGGGATTTAAATTATTCACTAAATTTGCCCCTGATTATGGTCATCACATAACATGCTATCCAGCTGACAGTGCTTGTGCTGTCTGCATAACTGTCCCAACAAAACACTTTGGCACATATCAGGAGTTCTAAGACATAATTTTAGAAGCAATGAATAATATCCAACAGTTTGGTCGCTACTGTGGTTGTGTGTTACACATTTCATTTATAGATAGCATTTTTTTTATATATTAATATGTTTAGGGAAGCAAAATATGGGAATATCATCAAAATTACCTGATAAAGGATTAAAATCTAAATGACTGGCATCGGCCCAATATGAAAAATTATTAAAATATGCTTTGCTGATAAAATGACATTTTGTAGTGATGTCTCTTTTTATGTTAATGGGAATCAGCTTTAGTCTGAAAGCAGATTTATTTATATATGATGTTTCCATTTGCATTTCAGACCTCATTATAGATTAGGGCTGACAGTTTGAAAATTAATATTTTAATATCAGATGTTTGATAATAATAATAATAATAATAATAATAATAATAAAAACATGTAAAAAGTGTGCATCTAAATTTTTGGTGTGTCAGGAAGTGCATGAAACTTGATTATTATGTAATTGGTTTGTTTTTGTTACGTACAGCTGCGGTGCTAATTTAAAAATAGTGGGAAAAGGAGAGTGGGTACTGAATGGACTTTTTTGGTCATCTACAAAGGTAAGAATAAACTTCACTCTTCACTCCAATTCACATATTTTCCATTACCCAAAAAATGGTAGTACAAAAATAATACAATAATATTACAAAATATAACAGTCAAAAGTGTGGTAACTCATTTTTCTAAAGAAACACTGTCCAACAGTGACAACAGCAGGTAAAGTTACAGAGGGAGTCCATCCCTCCCCTATTGAGAGGCTATTGGCTATTATAAAAAAGGCTATTGAGTTTTAACAGACCCCCTAAACTGTGCCTGATTTTTTCTGTAGCGTAATTAAGATGAATGGGCGAAAGTCACGTGAGAGGAGGCAATGCCTCCATCGCGATATGATTTGTGTTTCTGATTCAGTCTGAATGAACAATATAATGGCGTAATTGGGAAGATTAGTTAAAAAAAAAAAAGTAAGTAAATACAGTGCCCTCCACTAATATTGGCACCCTTGGTAAATATGAGCTAAGGCGGCTGTGAAAATAAATGAGCATTGTTTATCCTTTAGATCTTTCTTTCAAAAAAAAATTCACAAAATTCTAACCTATCATTGAAGAAAAACAATTGAAAATTGAGGAGATAACTCATGAAGAAATAAATGTTTTTCGATAATGCATGTTGGCCACAATTATTGGCACCCTTAGAAACTTTAGACCTAGTAACAGAGGCTTGAGCTAGAGTTTAGGCATGTGAAGTACCTCTGTGAGTCTGTGCGTCTCTCAACAGTGTTCGGCAGCAGTTCGGGCTGTGTTTGCAGAGACTGCCTATTCCTGTTGATCAGAAGCTTGATTTTTTTTTGTGGCGTTTGAGCTGTTGTTTCCTGATAGGATCAGGCTCCATTGTTTTCTTTCTTTTGCCAAAGGTGTCCAGTAGCTTCTCAAGTTTGTTTCACTCCTGTGCCCTGCTTCTGACAAAATTTGAACTGTGTTGCTTCTTAATTAATGGTTGGTGTATCTTCTGGATAACCCGACTGCATCGCAGATGCGAGGAAGCATGTTTCCAAGGTAGTTCACACCCATCAGTTCATGGGGATAGCAGAACTCTAGCTGGTCAAGCTCCTCCTGTGGGGCTTTCAGTGGATGAAGGTAGAAAGATGTGGGATCAGGTGGGCATTTAGTGATGTACTTTTTTAAACTTTTAATTGGACAAAAGGGGTCACTTGGATTGGCAAACGTGAATCCTTGGTAGCAGTCTTTGTTGGGATTTGTGGGCGTTTTGTGTTTTTTGGTTTCTGCATTGTAAGACAAGCAAACATTCAACTCCATTTTCATCCTTTTAAAGGGGTCATCAGATGCCCATTTTCCCCAAGTTGATATGACTCTTTAGGGTCTTAATGAAAAATCTATAACATGCTTTCTCAATGGTAACGTAAAAAACACCCTTTTTATTGTCAAAATCAGCTCTGCAAAAATCAACCTGTTCTGGTGGATGTTGCTTTAAATATTAATGAGCTCTGTTCGCCCCACCCCTCTCTTCTCTCTGTGGAGTGACAAGCCCGCTTACTTTAGCCGCATTTAGCCACAAAACTTGCTAACTTGCATTTTATTAGGAAAAGCTATTGCAAAGATTCATAAATCTTCAGTTGCTCAGAAGTAAATGACAACTATTATGTTCATTATTACATCCAACAACAGAACACCTCAATCGCTTAGGAGCCATCAGGGCGGGTCTAATGTAAGACGGTCAGTCAATCAACTATTGTGGGAGTGGCTTCTGTCGGTGTGACATCACACAGACAAGATGCTGAGAATGGCTTGATTTGAAAAAGGGGAAATTATTTTCACAGATTAAATAAAAACCAGTGTGTATTTTAATCATTATAGGGTGTTTGTGTACACACACTGCCGACACACATTATGTTCAAACAATATGTAAAAGTGAACTTTGCTGATGACCCTTTAATAACGAATGAATGCTTTCTTAACTCTCGATTTCCTTCACGCCCCCTCCTCACCAGGTTCGGGTGAACATCAAACCAGACCTTGCGAACCAGTCCGGCTACTGTGTCTAGTGAAAGATACAGAATGCACTCTATTTCAGCAGTGGAGATGGGAGGATGATTCTTCTGAATCTTTTTGAGGATGCCCCTGAATGAGTCGTTGGATGACTTAATTTATGATTGACCAATGATATTACATTTGGATATATAGGAGGTTCAGTCCAGCTGTTAGGGAAAGAAAACTTGACACTGAATACTCCGCGCCGGATGCGTTTCAAACAGTGTCATAGGAAGCTTGCAGCTGGGTATTTAAAGTGTCTGCCCCCCTCTCTCTACCTCATCACAGATGTATTTTTGGCCTAAAGCCAGTCGTTAAACACATTAACTGCCCATACAGGTGTTTTTTTTGGTATTTTCTTCATGTTTTTCTCCTTCGAGTATGTCTAGCTGTTCTTCGCTGATCGTTTTATGTCTTTTGTTGTTGCTGGCTGCCTTTGATGTCCGCATTCGTTCATGTTGTTTTTCATCTGGACTGTCATGTTGTTGTTTGTGTATACAAATTTCTGTTATTATAGTTATAACTATGCAAAGTGATATGGAACACCAATGCAATCAAGAACTGTCTGGAACTACATTTACTGTGTGTTTCCCCGAAAATAACGCATACCTTCAAAATGTTCGTCAGCCAATCAGATTCAAGCATTTAGTGGCCCTGTAGTATAAGTTTATCATAAAGATCACTGATGCCAAGGGATCTATAATCTACTAGGCTTATGATGCTTTTGGGAAATCGAATACATCTGAACCTCAAGTTCAAATCACTTTTATTTGTATAGCACTTTATAGAAATGCAGATTGTGTCAAAGCAGCTTCACAGAGATAAAGAGAAAATAGCTTAAAGGGGTCATCGGATGCCCATTTTCCACAAGTTCTGGTTGAGGTTGCTTTAAATGTTAATGAGCTCTGCTTGCATTGCCCCTCTCTTTTCTCTGTAGAGTGATGAGCCTGTTTACTTTAGTCGCGTTTAGCTGCTAAATTTGCTAACTAACAGGTTATTAGGAAAGGCGATCGCATTCATAATTTTTTTATGATTGATTCATAAAAAAACCCTTATACTCACTTCTGCTGTAAGTGAAGCTGGATGATGAATGATTTGCGCGAACATAGACGGATATATGTAGATCGGGAGGTGCATTCTCTTCACAAACAAACGTAATCTACTGCATCTTCAGCGGCTCAGATGTCGGGAGTAAATGACGACAATAATGTTCATTATTACATCCAGCAACACAACATCTCAATTACTCAATAGTAATGATATTAAAATGAGATATTCTTGTCTAACTTACATCCCTGCTCAAGTCAAAGGACTTTCAGAATGATGCTAGGTTTTGGCTGCACAAAGAAAGGGAGCATGTCTGTGCTGCAGAGGATTATTTTATGACCGATTCATTTGTAATGGTGTTAGTCCATAGTTTAACTGTTTTTGCCCTGTCAGGGTCTCCTAAGATTTTAAGACACATGTCAAACTTCATTCTTGGATGGCCACTGCTCTGATATTTCCTGTATTGGGCCCAATTGTTGTGCAAATGCAGAAGACCATAAATGCAAGAAGGAACTATTATGACAGGGCTACTCAATTCTGGACTTCAAGATCCATTTTCCTGCAGAGTTTGGCTCCAGCCCTAATCAAACACACTTGGACAAGCTAATCAAAGTCTTCAGAATTGCTAGAAAGTTGCAGGCAGGTAAGTTTGATCAAGGTTGGAGCAAAGCTCTGCAGGAAAGTGAATCTTGAGGGCCAGAGTTGAAAACCTCTGCTCTACTCCATACACAAAATGTTTTACCGTGGTCCAGTGAGCTCCATTATTCTCAGAGTCATGTTTATGGAATCACCAAAAGTCTTAAGTAGCACGGGTATAATTGTAGCAATAGCCAAAAATGCATTGCATGGGTCAAAATTATTGACAATTCTTTTATGCCAAAAATCATTAGGATATTAAATAAAGACCATGTTCCATGAAGATATTTTGTAAATTTCCTACCATAAATATATCAAAACTTAATTTTTGATTTGTAATATGCACTACTAAGAACTTCATTTGGACAACTTTAAAGGTGATTTTATCAATATTTAGATTTTTTGGGACCCTCAGATTCCAGATTTTCAAGTAGTTGCATCTTGGACAAATATTGTCCTATCCTAACAAACCATAACTCAATGGAAAGCTTATTTATTTATCTTTTTATGTATACATCTCAAATGTAAAAAAATTACCCTATTGACAGTGTGTGTGTTTGTTGAATTTCTGTCTCTGATAAATTCATTTACCCATTAAACTGTGGCATTAAATGCTAGTATAAACATCTATATGATGTAATAGAAGAATAATGTACACATGAAGTGCCTATAGCTAATATTTAATTTTCCTTAAAATTATTTGTATTTTTCATATTGCTTGTATGAATATAAAAATATATTCATATAAACAAATAAGTAAGATCTGGGGATTCGAACCAACACAAAGTGAATCTCGCACGCAACTGGAGAGAAAAGGAGGCTTCGTTTGTCACTGGTTTTGTGGTTTCTACATTAACAACACAAGCCTCGAATCGAGTTTTCTTCTGGCACACCCCTTAACACAAGCTCTGATGCCTCGGTTCAAATGTCACATAGTTAACAGTCATTCAGGATTTATTGATCCAAACTTGGTAACAATGTGGGAACACAACTTCGAACAGCACATGTTGTCGCTGAGCACCGTAACAACATCTCTCATAAAGGTTTGCAACTTTACAGATTAAACAATGATATGAATAACACTTAGTCTCTCGCTAATTAGCACACAAAATACCACTGGTATACTACTAGTCCTGCCTCACCGGAAGTTGTACCCACATTCTTTTTTTACAGTAACGCCCCTCGGAAACAAGTGGATATAGAAAATTGCTGCACAATAAAGAGTTGTAGTATGTTTATTAGGGTCAAGTTAAGATTTTCCAGTATGTTCAGCAACAGTTCATCAAGCATTTTAAAAGCTATTAAACTTAAATCATGTGTCATTGAAGATGTAACATGCTCTGAAACATTTTAAATCAAATCAAGCAGTGCTTTCCATCTCAAAAGAGTCTTTAGCAACTTGCCATAAAAGTATCATGTAATTTGTAGACGGTCCCTCTGATGGTGATGACATTACATCATTCCATAGGCATAAACGTGTTTTCAGTCTTTTAAAAACATCAAGTTCTGTGGAAACATGCATTGTAGGTACTGCTCATTATAGTAGTTAACGAAAATTAATTCCTTTTTCAATGCATATTAACAAAGCTATTGAACACGGAAGTCCGAATGTCTGAATATGAAACCAACATTACCACAGTCATTTTCTCTCCATACTAATATAACATAAATTGAAAAGTGATTTGTCAGTGCACAATACATAACATAAAGATCATCACTTGTGATGTAGGGGAAAGTTGTTGTTTTTTTTAACTCAAAACAATGGGTCTCATACATAAAGCATGCAAATTTGAGCCTGAAATCCGCATACAAATGTTTTCACAAATCTATCATGATGCACCAAAAACATTCATATTAAAACTTACTCTAAATTTCCAAAAAAAAAATATTGGAACAACAGGAAACTCCTAATATGGTTTGGGCATGTTTTATGCAAAGAATAACACTGTGCGTTAGGGGTGGAAAAAAAAAAAATCTTTTCTCAGATGCTTTCTTAAAGTAATCCAGATAGCACACATACGTCTGCAAGATGTCTGTTAAAGATCTTGATCTGGAAAGCATCTGCTGTGTACAAATATCTGACATACGTCTGTAAGATGTCAGTTTTACATACATTCTAAAATCATAAACATCTTAAAGACATCTAATAGACGCCTATTTGACATCTGGTGTGTTTGATTAGGGTTGTAACTAAACTTTTCAGGATAGTAGGTCCCCAGGAACAGGGTTGAAGACCTCAGCACTTAAAAAGCCTTATGAGTGAAAAGCAACTTAGGTCCTGGAGGGCCCCCAGAGTTTAGCTCTAACCCTAATCAAACAAACCTGAACAAGCTAATTAATGTCTTCAAGATTGCTAGAAGGCTACAGGCAAGCGTAAGTTTGGAGCTTATAGTTTATAGACATATTCATGACTGCATATTCCCATGCATCTTTTTATGCCTTTGTGTGACAAAAAAAAGAAAGAAAAAAAATAGTAATTAAAATGAAGTACTCATAACTCGTATTATGTTTAGGTGTGAAATCTGTTACAACGTGAAAAAAGTTTTTGAGTAGTTTTCTAAGTTATGTACACTTTTTATAAAAGGACATCACATCAGAAGATGAATGCCAAATCCACAGCGATACCTTTTTGTCTGAAAACGTATCATTTTCTCTCCATTTTAACCTTCTGTCCACACTGAGACTGCGTTTTTTTTTTTCAAGCAAAACTGAGCTTTTTGAAAAAGCTCTCTTGAAGTGGATACATTTGAAAATGCTGAAAATGGAGGCTTTTGAAAATGATGATGCATGTTCTGTCATGTGGCATGTGTACCAATAGACATCCATGTTTATAACGGTATTGTGCCTGTTATGTGCTATTTTTCACTTTGACACTGTTGCTAAAGACATGTGACTTTGTACACTCTTCGTATCACAGTTCTTCAAAGATGACAACATTTTCTCACAATTGCTGTTTGCAGCAAAACATGAGGCAAAAGTGGATGGAACATGTACATGTCAGTAAATAATGAAAGATTTTCCTAATACAGATCCTGCCTGTCTGTATTGTCTTGATGTGCTTTATTGAGGAATTACACATGCGCAGTAAAGCGAATGTAACACTTTCTGATGTTTCAGTGCAGATGAGAAACTTTTGGAAAATGCTAACGTAGACAGTGTGTTCTAAAACAAAAACTCCACTTCCAAATGTATCTGGATTCATGTAGACATAGCCTTCAACTAGGGGAGAATGATACGTCTTCAACTTTGAGGTCTTCTCATGGTGGTCAGTGTTGATTTTGGGTGTGGACCTACCCTCAGAATGCCGTCAACACTTTTTCCTTCTGTTTTGGTTACCATAAAGGTTATTTTATAAAAAAATAATAATAATAATAATAAATAAATATTTAAAAAAATAATAGTAATAATAATAAAAAACACAAATGCACTTTGATTAAGATTAATTGGAATGCACAATAAAAGAAGTTAATTTTGCAAATGAACTCAAATGAGTTCAAATGAACTCTTCAAATATACCCATGCTACTTACAACTAGTTTTGTGGTCCAGGGTCACAAATGAGGTTTTATATTAACATGAATGTGCAACAGCCTTTAAAAGGCTTTGTCTCTGATGTATTGGAAATATCCACATCATAGACAACGTGATAAACTTAACTGCAACTTAACTCCTATTTAAATCAAGTGTAAGGTCTTACTGTCGTGATCCGAGATGAATCATTTAATTCCTGTATCCGTTCTAGTTAAAAATGTTATTCAAAATGGTTGTGTACCGTGATGAAGAATGAAATGTGAAACAGGCAGATCCATCTGCAGAGCTTTATTTTATCGACAAAGAAATGGTCAAACAGGCAGGTTCAGGCAATGGCATTCAGGTATGTTAGAGCAAGACAAAGTCCGTAAAGCAGGCGAGGGTTGATTAGCGAACGTAATCCGAAGGGGAGGAAAGGCAAGGGGTAATCAGGCAGGCAGGAGTTACAAGAAGGCAGGCGGCGAGACAGACTAAACAATATAACTAGGCTAGGAGACAAAACTAGGAAAGCAAGGCAAAACAAGAAGAAACTAGACACAGGATAACTAGGACAAGGCTTTGTAAAAATGCAACACAATTCAATACTTGGCAACTAGTGAAAGGAAGGGGTCTCTGATTGGACGCAGGTGATAAGTGCAATGGCTGATGGGGAACGTAGTCCGGGTTGTGGTGTAACAGTCAATGTAATATGAATGTGAGAGGGCGACCTCTGGTGGTGAGCAGACTGAAGGTCACCGGACAGATTTGTAACAGGTTGAAAGTGACTTCATATTAAAACATGTTTTCATATTAAACATATTCAGCATTAAATGTGTTTATGTTTTAATAGTCAAGACACTTGCATGCATCTTTTAGCATTTACCAGATGAACAGAACAAGTGGCACTTTCCTCTTGCTCTTTGGCTCCTTCTGGACATTCACATGGTGCTGGGTCTCATTCTTGGGACCTTCAGGAGAGGTTACACAGAACATCTTTATCATGTGCTCATCCGTCTCCTTCTTCTGAGAGGCTTCATCCAAATGGCCTTCTATGGCCTTGGAGTCTTTCTCTTCCTCAAATCCCAGGACCTCCACCACTTCACTCGCCCACACTTCTTCCAGCACCTCACTGTCACTCTCCACCCAAGCAGGCATTCTTGGATTAATTTCAGCCTCCAGTAGTCGGGGGCGTTCAGACTTAAGTGAGTCACAGGCCTGGATGGTCTTCCCTGTGTACTCCACATACTCGTTCTCCTCATCCTCATCCAACTGCATGGGCGGTTTGGTCACTGGTGGCAGGAGTTTGAAGCGAGTGACTGGTAGAGTGAAGTGTTCAGAGACACTTAGAAGCACTGGAAGTTCTGCCTCTATTGGCTTTAAGAAGGAAGATCTCACTGGAGAACTGACTTGAGTTTGCTGAGTCTTGACCTGTCTTCCCCCCTTTTTCTCTGTATACTGTAAAAACTTTTTTTTTCCCAAGGTTTTCACTTTTTTTTTTTCACATCAACATTGTTGCAATACATTTTACAAGACAATAAGTCTTTGTATTTCAAAATAGAAGATATATTCAATATGTTACTTGCAGTTTCTTTGTAATTAATTTTGAAATTTACTAGCAATTTTTGCATAAAAGGTATTTTGACATCAATTTGCTTTCAGTGCAAGCTCAGTTACTTGGCGGCGTCTCTTCCTGCGTTTTCTGTTCTTGGCATTGCAGTCAAAGGCCTTACTCTCACCCGCCTTTGTCAGCGGTGCCTCTGGAAGTGTGATGAATAAATGACTCAAACGTGATGAATGAATGACTCAAACCCGAAAATCTGTCAGATAAGACGTGAGGTAAGCTAATCATAGATTAAAGACCCAGGTAAACAATTAATTAATCTTTTCTGTTTCTTATAGCATTACAGTTTTGTCCTGTTTGTAGTGTGATCAACATTTGTTTAAGCAGTAGATGTGTTAGGGAAGTAACACGTAACATTTTAATTATATTTTGCTAAAATGAACGAAATGATTCGAAAAAAAGATTCGTTCAGTTTGCTGAACGAGACTCAAAGGTCAGAGTCGGTAAAATGATCCGAACTCCCCATCACTACTACGAATCACGTTAAGTTCATCGTCTGTGTACTCCGGCTCAAAAAGGTAGAGAATGGCGAAAAACTCCATCTTATTTTCTCCTACAAAAGCTTTTTGTTTGTAAACAGCGTTTGACAAACTTGCACTTTGTTAGTCTTTGCGCATTCGCTTTGTAAACACTGGGCCTGTGGTTCCGCCTACGTTCGGCGTGACCTTTCCACGCGATTCAATAGTACGTGAACGCGCATCCCAGTATACAAAAGTATACAAATTTTTATTTTTCAAAAAAAATGACCAATCATTTCGCTAGATAAGACCCCTTCTTTCTCGGCTGGGACTGTTTAGAGCCCTTTGAAGCTGTATTTAAACTACATTTTGAAAGTTCAAAATCGGGCCACCAATAAAGTCCATTATATGGGGAAAAATCCTGAAATGTTTTCCTCAAAAACCATGATTTCTTTATGACTGAAGACAGAAAGAGGGGTGAGTAAATTATTTGTAAATTGTTGTTCTGGAAGTGAACTTCTCCTTTAACCCTTTGATGCGTACGATCACACCGGTGTGATTCGAACGTTCGGCATGTTACGTGATCAGCCGCTCAATTCAAATCCGCTTTCCCGCATTAATTTGCGCTGATCCATAGACTGACGCGTTTTTTGAATTTAATTTTCCTTACATTACATAAACACATAAAAAGTAGGAAAAAACATATGTATTGTATAATTGCACACTGCCCTCTACAACGGAAGCAAAATAACCTTTCAAACATAACGCAAGGTTTTATTCACATCAAACACACAATGTTTAGATATAGCTATGTCTATTCCTTTGCCAGTTAGCCAGCAATGTATGTGTTTTTCAGAAAAAGTGGGTGATCTTGTGTTGTATACCCAGCAGGCTTTTACCTCCTGACAGAGTTGTAAACAAATAATGGCGGCGCCCATAGCCCGTGATAACTTACCGATGAACTAACAGAACTTGACTTGCATATATTTAACAGTCCTAATGCCAAATATTTAACGGTGTATTTAAAAATTTGGAAATGTTTTGTAAAAAAATAAAAATAAAATATATAAAACAGTCATGCATTGCAGTCTTTTTTTTTCACTAAGGAATGACGTCAAGCTGACGTGACTTTTACCTCACACTGGCAACGCCTTATTTGACAACGAATTTACATACATTCAAAACAGTTTTTTATTAATTTAATAAGAAAAAGATGTCTGTCAATCAATTTAAAAGAAGAAAACTCACAAACGAGGAAACTGTGAAGATTCTTTTTAATTCTGATGAGGATTTTGACAGTGAAGCAGACAGTGACCTTCCCGCAAACCTTGAAGCTCTTGACAGGACTGAAGATGAAGAGACTTCCACAACATCAGCCCATGTTTTTGCTGAAGCAGATGGCACAAATTCATCATCCTGGTGTCACGAATCTGGTCGGTGACCTGTGGTCCGCTCACCACCAGATGTCGCTCTCGCTCTGTTATCACACACAGACTGTTGCTCTACACCCTGGACTACATCTCCCATTATCCACCACGCTGATTGTGCCATACACCTGTGGCCAATCAGCGACCCTATTTAAGCCCCGGACTTTCACTCGGTAGGCATCGAGTATTGTGGAGTGTTTATGTGGAGAACTGTCAGTTGCGTTTAGCGCTCTCCTAGTGCTAGCACTGTTTCCTAGTTTCTGTAGTTCCTAGTTTTTTCTAGTTCCCGCGTTCCTGAGTTCCCTAGTTTAGTATTCTCGCCTGGCCATCTCGTTTCGTCTGTCTCGCCGCCTGCCTTTCTGGACTCGTTATAAGGATTACTCTTTCGTTTTACGTCACGGATTATGTTCGCCGCTGATCGACCCACGCCTGCCTACCAGACTACTCTTGTGCATCTCCTCCAACATACCTGTTTGTTATTGCTCTGACCCTGCCTGTCTGACCATGTCTTTGCCTCGTCCATTTAATAAAAGCTTGCGCATGGATCCCCTCGCCTCTCGGCTCCCTCTCCACATGACACCTGGAAGGTAACAAACCTTTTTAATCCTCCAGGCCCAGGGGAGTTCGGTGACCAACTGTGTGGAGTGCAAAATCCTCCAGAATCCCCCAGTGAGGTGAACTGTTTTAAAATGTTCCTCACGGAAGATGTCGTCAGAGAAATTGTTGGGGAAACAAATTGCTATGCCTCAGAAATACAAGAAGAGAAGACAAAAGGGAAAATGGTTAAATGGGCTCCTACAAGCATACCTGAAATGTACACATTTCTGGCATCAGTTCTGCTAATGGGAATGGTAAAAAAAAACATCGCTCCGTGATTATTGGAGCACAGACCCCATGCTCTTGACACCATTCTTCCTGTCTTTATTTTCACAGGACTGCTTGCTCATCCTCCTCCGCTGCCTTCACTTTGCAAACAACACAACAGAAATGTTTAATGACCCTCTGAAAAAAATCAGAAAAGTATTCAGTGCCCTCACCTCCTCTTTTCGTCGCAACTTCTTGCCATACAGAGATCTCTGCCTGGATGAGTCCCTGATGAAGTGGAAAGGCCGGCTGGCATTTCGTCAGTTCATTCCATCTAAAAGGAACCGATCTGGGGTTAAATTTTTTGTTCTGTGTGATGTGCTCACTGGCTACGTGCAGGACATGATCATCTACTCTGGATCTACCACTGACATCCAACACTACCAAGGGCTTGGAATTTCTGGGTCTGTCGTAATGACACTGCTAGCACCATACCTCAGTAAGGGCCATGTCCTTTATGTGGACAACTGGTACAGCAGTCCCACACTTTTCCAGCATCTCCTGTCTCTTGGCACTGGAGCCTGTGGGACTGTGCGTCCAAACAGGAAAGAGATGCCAACGTTCACCAAAAAAAAGACAAAGCGAGAAGCAGATTTCAGAGAAAATGGATCACAGTTGGCAGTCAAATGGCATGATAAGAGGGATGTTCATGTCCTTACCACAGTCCACCCAACTGGAATGGCAGCCACAGGGAAGATTGATCACATCACTGGGCAACAAAAGATGAAGCCAGTGTGTGTGCTGGAGTACAACAGAAAAAATGGGGCTGTTGACAAAGCTGATATGATGACTGGTTTTCTTGAGTGCACCAGAAAGTCCACCAAGTGGTACAAGAAGGTTCTTTCACCTGCTTGACACAGTTGTACTCAACAGCCAAATCGTCTACCGGCAACTTACTGGTGAGAAATGTACACAAATTAAAGAATAACTATAAAACAAGATAGATGTCACTGTTATTGTTGTTAGCATTACTGTTGCAAAAAACATACATTTTATTTATTTATTTATTTATTTATTTTAAAAAGGCTATATAATATATAAAACTGTTTTCAAATATAAAATGCATGTTTACACGTTTACACCCTACTGTCAACTGATGAAAAACTAAACTGTAATGAACAAATTCACAATAATAAATAGAATATGTGACCCTGGACCACAAAACTAGTCATAAGTGTACATTTTTCGAAATTGAGATTTATTTAAGCTAAATATATAAGTTTTCCATTGATGTATGGTTTGTTAGAAAAGGGCACTATTTGGCCGAGATACAACTGTTTGAAAATCTGGAATCTGAGGGTGCAAAAAAAAAGTCAAAATATTGAGAAAATCGCCTTTAAACTTGTCCAAATGAAGTTCATAGCAATGCATTACTAATCAAAAATTACGTTTTGACACATTTACGGTAGGAAATTTACAAAATATCTTCAAGGAATATGATTACTTAATATCCTAATGATTTTTGGCATAAAAAAAAAAATCCAAATTTGACCCATCGGATGTATTTTTGGCTATAGCTACAAATATACCCGCGCAACATAAGACTTGTTTTGTGGTCCTGGGCCACATATACTGTCACATACTATTATACCACATACAACATTGATGTGCTTTACTATTAATAGGGAAGGAAATCACCTCCATGCAATTCAGGATTAACCTAATGAGAGGGCTGCTGGAGGAGTACAGCACATCCCGATGTCCATCCAAAGGGGGCTTTCCTGCTTTGGACACTTTTCTGCGCCTTACAGCCAGGCATTTTCCATCTGAAGTACCTCAGACCACTTTCCAGGACAGCCGGACCAGGCAACACTGCAAGGTCTGCCTGTCCAGTACACACAAGAGCAAGCAGAGGCGCCTCACCAAATACATGTGTGTGCCATGCAACACTCCCTTGTGTGCTCTCCCATGTTTTGAGGAGTACCACACACTGAAGCATTATTAAGCCTGTAAATAAAGAAAAGATTGTGGAGAGTTAGTAATTAATTTTGTACTTTTTTTTTGGTAAATTTTAACAATTTAAAAAAACAAAAAAAACATTAACTATACTTTACAAACGAGAAGAATTCTAGATTGAAAGAAATGTAATAAAACATCTATGAAATGTGTAAATTTTGTGATTTATAAACAACAGGAATTCTAGATTGAAAGAAATATAATAAAATATCTATAGAATGTGTACATTTTGTGATTTATAAACTACAGGAACTCTAGATTGAAAGAAATGTAATAAAACATCTATGAAATTTGTACATTTTGTGATTTCTAAACTACAGGAATTCTAGACTGAAAGAAATGTAATAAAACATTTCATTTTCTTTTTAACAAATGGCATGTTTTATGGAATAAATAATACTAAACTTATACACATATTTCTTAGTAACAACGCAGAAAACAGCTACATATACATTTCCCTTATTATCAACAACATTTGAGCAAGCTAATGGTAAGTTAGGTAACGTTATATAACTTTACATGCAAAAGGGGCAATGTGCTAAACAGCGCTGACAAACAACAGCAGACATGTGAACATCCACATTATTGCACATATTCACTGCATGCTTGTAATTAATTAGTCGCTTCAAAATCAAGAAAAAATAAAACTCAAACGTACTCACCAATTGTGGTGCCGTGTTGTGCAGGGTCTACAAAGTTGCACATGCAAGAAAAACTCAAAGCCGTGGAAAAAAATAACAAAATAAACATGTCAACCTAAAGTTTACTATAGTTGAACATGCCAACACGTAATTTGAGAGTTTTTTTAACAAAACAATCAAGCGAAACGTGTCCTTGACTACTAACCTGCAAGCAATGATCCATCCAGGCAAAATTGTAATAGCGAAGTATCACGTGGCAAAGCTGATGCGTTGCCATGGAAATTAGAACGTGATTCAGGAATAATAATGGTCGCATTAAAAAACTCACGCCGGGGGGGCAGTCTGAGCATTCAGAATTTACGTGCGAAAGGGTTAAGGTGTTTCTCTTTGTAATTATAAGTAAAGTTCAAGATATATCCCCTCTCTTGGCTCACAAGCAGGCAAAAGTGGTACGTCGATGTAATTTTTGTTCATTTACGAGTTTAAAGTCATATGTGACCCTGGACAAGTCATAAGCGTTTATTTTTCAAAATAAGCTTTTAACTGATGTTTGGTTTGTTAGGATAGGACAATATTTGCCAGAGATACGACTATTTGAATATATGGAATCTGAGGGTGCAAAAAAATCAAAATATTGAGAAAATCACAAGTTGTCCAAATGAAGTTCTTAGCAATGCGTATTAGTAATCAAAAATTAATATATTTACAGTAGGAATTTTACTAAATATCTTCATGGAACATGATCTTTACTTAATTTCTTAATTATTTTTGTCATAAAAGAAAAATCAATAATTTTGACCCATACAATGTATTTTTGGCTATTGCTACAAATACACCCCAGCGACTTATGTGTGTTTTCCATGTAATTGAGTGTGTGACTGATGTTGGTTATATATGCGTCCAGTTTATTTAGTTCTACGGTGTTGGTGTCCATGTCAGTGAGTGCATTAAACATCTGTAAAAAGGAACTTCAACCTTTGCAGTGTGACTAAGTTTGGCATACACTATTTGGGGAAACCAAATCAAATTATGGAATTGGAAAGTGGAAAACATTAGAAAGAGGAAGTAAAAGTGGCACCAAGTGGTCTCATCTCGCAAAGATGTGATTCACACACGCACACAGAAGTAAAATAATAAGTAAAATAAAAAGCTGATTTGTCAAAAAACAATTAGAAAGTGAGACCATATGGTCAGTAAAGATATACATACATATAATGGCCTGTCAAATGTTTCAAAATTATGTGCACTTGTTCTGAGCAAGGTGGATTCAGAGAAGTTTTAATAAAATTAAAAAACAAAACAAAACAAAAAACAATGACACAGTTATACAGCAGTTATAAATGGAACAAATGGTAACTATGTTTTTTTTTTAAAAGTCGTTTCATTTTTTTGATTAAAAAAAAAAAGGTAGAAATTGGCATTTTCAGTTACATTGGACACACATTCATGTAGAGACATACTGGAGTTTAATAATGAAGATATTGGATCTTTCTAAGGATCATCCAGACATCAGACATCAAATCAGACATCAGTTCGTCAGCACGTATTTTTCAGGTGAGTGGCATTACTAAAGTGTATTAAACCGTATTTATACATTTAGGCGTTTCAGCGTTAATAAATGTGATTATCATTGTTGTGATTGTTTCATTCTTTCTGTTCGATATGATTTTTAAAGGCTAAATGCATGATAGTCAGTAATGACACAGACAGTTTCCAATGCACATGAACTTGTATTTCGTAACCGATATATATATCTAATAGCGTGTCGCAGATCAGGCAATTACCAAGTTTTAATAATTCATTAAAAGAACCGACTGTTCTGATGATTTGTCATACCTTGTTATATCTTACCTTAGCACAAAATTACAACTATATCTATCGGTCCGTCCTACCTTATCAAAAATTCCTACTGCAAGTTTCTGCTTCGCGTCTCTGACTACGTAAAATTATTCAGTGTAATTTCGGAGAAGATGCGTAATAAGCAATGATAGGATGATAAACAGTAAAATAATAGGTAGGATGATTTGACAGTGCAAAATAACTCATTAAAATAAACAGGTAGGATGATTTCACAGTTTTAATCTGTAGTTTCTAGACAGATATACAAACTCAACCTAAAAACTGATGAAAATATTAAATTTTAATTGAAAACTGAAATTATTGATATCATATATAATCATGCAGAATAACATGAAAAAGAGAATGTTAATGTTAATAAAAGAAATTGTATCAAAAGTTCAAAATCATACACACACAGGCATAATACAAAATATTAAAAACAATAGTTATTATTAATAGAAATATGGCTTAAATAAGTCCACATAGTGCTGCGGATTGTAATCAATTCAAATGATACAGGAAAATACTCTCACATTTTATTATAAAGAAATCATTTTTTTCCCCACACACTTTTGCACATGAACACATTTAGGCTATTCTTTTTGAAGTTGCAACACTCAAAATGTGCCCATCTATTCTGCCGTGCAAAGGCAAAAGGCCGTAACTTCGATTTTGGTCTAAAATGAGTTATTGATATTTTTAGAATATTCAACACCTCCTTTATCATGTGGATAAGTATCTCGAGTCAGTTTCATTGTTTTTTCGAGAAAATAATGCGTTGATGGTTGAGATGGCTTTGAAACGCAGACATCAAGCTCAAGGTAAGAAATTGTATAACGCAAAAGATGCATTAGACAAAAGAATTAGATCGCAATGTATTTCACTTAGCTAGCTAGCTGCCTATAGCATAAATATGCTACCAATCTGCACCATATAAAGCACTGTAAACAAGCAAAGACTAGATATATTGCCAGCAATAAGTAATCGTAATCTTTTTCTTTTCATGATTCATTTTCATTCAACAGTCTGGGGCTACCAACCAGTCGACACAAATGCTGTGACAGCATAGCATGTAGCATGATCACATAAAATCAGTACAGTTCGCAATTAAATCCATATCCTACCTTTTCTTGTAACCAAATAAAATCCATGGCAATGAAAGTCATCAGAGATGTTTAATCCACAATAATCCACAAGAATTCTGAGGCATTATTCCTGTCTGCTGGCGTTCACATTAATCAAGACGTCCTAGGCTATTTTTGTGAATGAATCTGTGGCTTTGAACAAATCGTGAGTCAATGATTCAATTATCCATTCATAATCCATACAGTGATTTGCTTTGTTAAAAAATGACTCGATGTCTCACTCAAAACAGTGACTTAGCACCACCTACTGGCGGTTTTAGTTTAACAAGGATCACTTCATTTTTTATCATCATTGCATATTTGTCTTTTGAGCCTTTTTATTTAAAATATTATTTATTTTTAAAATGTATTCATACAGGTAAAAACAATCTATTGGAAAATCTATTTAAATGGCAAATATTGTCCCTTAATGGTCAAAATTGTGTGAAAGAGAGGTACTGATAAACAGTATAAATTACTAGACCACGCCTATGATATCTACTGTGTTATTACAAACAGCAATCTCAAAATTCAAAAGTAACACAAAAGTAGTGTAACACATTACAATTCAAACACAAAAACATTTCAATATTGTAAACAAATTACTTTCAACTGACAGTAACTAGTAATATATTATGTATTACATTTTGGAAGTAACTTAATAATCCAACACGTATTATTATTTGCTCTAATTCCTTTTAGTTCCTTGTGGAGATATTCCTTGTGGTCCAGAAGCACCCCAAACAAAAAAAAAAAAGATTGTTCTGGACGGTGGTAGGCATTTCCCAAATTTGATAAAATTGACATGAATTATTAATATTAACAATATTATTAACAATATTAATATTGTTTAAATATTACATTTTTCATGTTCCATTTTCCAATGCATGTCTCCAATTGTAAATCTGTTCTGTTCTTTCCAGTTACTTGTGAGGATATTGATTGTGATCCAGCACTCACAACAAAAACATGGACGATTCTTGATAGTTGCCTGGATATTTTCCCAGCGTTTGATTCTGATGAGCTGTTCTGCAGCACACCTGATACCACCCATGTTTCTCTTACGAAGTTTCCCCTCACTCCTGCCACAGCTCTACTACCAGCACCAGAGCCCACCCTTACTCCATCCAAAGCTCCACCAATGAGAGATCCATGTGGCCAGAAATGCAGAAGAAAATGCACAGACAAATTTAATGAGGAGAGGCTTAAACAGATCTGGAACAGGTACTGGGACATGGAACATACAGACAGACATGCATTCATATTCCATAGTGTCAGCCAGCTACCAACAAAATTTTGTGTGGATGGAAAGACAAGTCGGCGTGGTAGGTCCTTCCTTTCATTAAAGAATGAAGATCAGGTCCCGCAGCAGGTCTGTAAAACTTTCTTCTTGGCCACTTTGGGGTATCACCCTGCGAATGACAGCGTGGTCCTCTCTGTGATGGGGAAGGAGAAAGGAAATGAGGTGATCCCAAGAGACCAAAGAGAAAGACATACACCAGCCAACAAGCTGGACATGCAGCCTGTGTATAACCATATTGAATCCTTCCATCCATCAGTGAGCCATGGATGTCATTTTTCTCAGTTCCACACTCTAGCGAGTTAAGGTCTTTTGCCTTTGTAGGGCAGTATTGCAGCTCTCACACTGTACCTGAAAATACTTTTTATTTAGGTTAACTTTCATTGAACCTAAATAAAAAAACAAAAAAAAACAATAAAACTATTTTTTTAGGTTGGGTATTATATGTTGTTTATATACCATTTCAATCATGCTTTTGTAAATAATCTGTTGAAGTATTTTGCACTGTCAAATCATCTTACCTGTTTTTTGTATATTTTACACCAAGCAATCAAATAATTTTGGAAGGGTTCACTAATCAACAATGCATGCCCCATATCTAGCCTAACTTTTCCATGAAAAGTGCTAACAAACATGATCACTGATGCTACATGAACATGATGCAATCTTGCTTCGCAATGTAACCGTAAACAGTTCTCATTAGCTGACTTAGTATAACACAAACTATCAGAAACAGACAAAAACTGATCTTACATGAAGAAATAGTCAAAAGCTTACCTTACATAAAGAAATACACGCGCTAGTAATTAAAAAAGTATGTTTTTCAGCATGACAAAAATGACGCAATATTGATGTGCGCATGCGCAGTAAGCCCTGGTAGGACTCTTAAACCAGAAGTCCACTTCCAGAACAACAATTTAAAAATAAATTACTCACCCCCTTGTCATCCAAGATGTTCATGTCTTTCTGTCTTCAGTCGTAAAGAAATTCTGGTTTTTGAGGATAACATTTCAGGATTTTTCTTCATATAATGGACTTTACCTGGCCCCCGATTTTGAACTTCCAAAATGTAGTTTAAATGAAGCTTCAAAGCTCTAAATGATCCCAGCCGAGGAAAAAGGGTCTTATCTAGCAAAAAGATGTCATTTTTTTCGAAAAATAAAAAATTGTAGACTTTTTAAGCACAAAAGCTTGTGTAGCACAGGATCTTGGATGTGCATTCACGACACTACGTACTATTGAATCACGCCGATAGGTCACGTGGAACCACAGACCCAGCTTGAAAAAAGCAAACGCACAAAGACTAAGAATGTGCAAGTAAGTCAAACCCTGTTTACAAACAAAAAGCTACAAAGTGTCGGACAATTCTGAAGTTGTAGGAGAAAATAAGATGGAGTTTTTCGCCATTCTCTACCTTTTTGAGCCAGAGTACACAGACGACGAACTTAGACGTGATTCGTAGTAGCGATGGGAAGTTCAGATCTTTGAATCTCGTTCAGCAAAATGAACAAATCTTTTTTCCGAGTCATTTTGTTCATTTTAGCAAAATATAATTAAAATGTTACGTGTTACTTCCCTAACACATCTACTGCTTACACAAATGTTAATCACTCTACAAACGAGACAAAACTATAATGCTATAAGAAACAGAAGATTAATTCATTGTTTACCTGGGTCTTTAGTCTATGATTAGCTCACCTCACCTCTTATCTGACAAGTTTTCGGATTTGAGTTGTTTGTTCATCACGTGACAGTCCCATAAGATGAACGAACGACTTGACTTGAAACAGGTGAACTAATTCCAGTACAGAACCTAATAGGATGTTGCGCATGCGCGACTGAACAAATCACTCCCCGAGACGACTCGTTCTTCCCGAGTCACTTTAAAGATCCATTCCAAATGAACAAATCATTCAAGAACACGCATCCCAGAGCCTGTGCTACACAAGCTTTTGTGCTTAAAAAGTATACAAATTTTTATTTTTTGAAAAATAAAAAAGACGATCGTTTCGCTAGATAAGACCCTTCTTCCTTGGCCGGGATCGTTTAGAGCCCTCTGAAGCTGCATTTAAACTACATTTCGGAAGTTCAAAATCTCCATTATATGAAGAAAAATCCTGAAATGCTTTCCTCAAAAACTATAATTTCTTCACGACTGAAGACAGAAAGACATAAACATCTTGGATGACAAGGGGGTGAGTAAATTATTTCTAAATTGTTGTTCTGGAAGTGGACTTCTCCTTCGAGAATGATTTGTTAGTGTATTGGACTGTATTTTTATATTTTTTCCCCAGTCAGTTATTGGTCATTATTACCATGATTATTACCGTGAGAGAGAGCTGCTATGTGCTTATTTTATTAATACTGTACTGGCCTCATTGAACCCACATTCAATTATCCGGCAAGTTAAACACCATAGCGCAATAACCACAAGGTGATGTTGAGAGTGTAACTTTCTCACATGAATGGTGTGAAACTGAAAATACAAATACATACAATAAGTAGCATGTTCTATAAAAGTTTAATATATTTGTTATGAGCATAACTAATGATTATAGTGACTACTCTGTCAACAAATTCACTATACTTTCAAAAATATGATATTAACTTTATAAAACAATATCATATGTGAAGGATGAGAAAGTATGTACTGTATTGGCAAGCATAAACAAGCCATTCTAAATAACATCGAATATGCATATTTAACTACACAAAATGCACTGAACACAATCATAAATAATGGCAAAATAAGATGACTTACAGGGAATGCTTTAATAATAACTTTGAATGGAGTAAGTCTTTGGATTAATGAATGCCCATAACATGAACGATCTGTCTCTGATTCAGTCTCTTTGTGATGACATCACAAAGGTATAGTCTTTTACTGATGAGGTTAAGTTCTACTTTCTTGTGATTCCTCATATGACCACAAGAGGTCGCTTGGCTACATGATGTTATACCTGGCAATGACAGGACAAATACAGTTAATATTAAAATACATATCTTTATGGGATACCCGTTTTATAAGGCAAGCCCTGTGATGCTTAAAGTGACTCTTAAAGTAGTCTAGAATTTTTTTTTCCCCATGTGCAGTTTAAATGAGTAAAGAGCCTTGGAACAGAAATGAAGACAGGCTATTAATCAATATATAATGAATATATAGTATATCTCACATTTGTAGACCACAAAACCAGTCATAAGTCACTGGGGTATATTTGTAGCAGTAGCCAAAAATACATTGTATGGGTCAAAACTATTGATTTTTCTTTATCATTAGGAAATTAAGTAAGTAAAGATCATGTTCCATGAAGATATTTTGCAAAATACCTACTGTAAATATATGAAAACTTAACTTAATTTTTGATTAGTAGTGTACATTGTAAAGAACTTTATTTGGACAACTTTAAAGGCAATTTTCTCATTATTTTATTTTTAGATTTTAGGTTTTCAAATAGTTGTATCTTGACCATATATTGTCATATTCTAACAAACCATACATCAATGGAAGGCTTATTTATTCAGCTTTTTTATTTTTGCAGCCTATCATATAGGACCTGTCCTGTTCTGTTGGCAATTCAAGTGCATTAGTGGTCAGTAAATGTATAAAACACTTTTGTCAAACGAATTTCAATGTAACTTAAATTAAATGTAAACTAAATTAAATATAAATATGATCATTCTGTCATCTTTACTTGTATATTGTTCAAACCTGCGTTACTTGCTTGTTTTCCATGCAACACAAAAGAGGAACTTTGAAAGAATGTTCAAGTTTGTTATTTCAATGTAATGGCATCCAATAAATTTTCAAGCTTTAAAAGGAATGACAATCATGATTAATTTAGTCCATATGACTTATGTGTAATATTAGAGGCCATTTGTAAAAATATGAATTTCTCACCTCGGGTGAGAAAAACCTATACTTCTTTATCCGTCTGGGTGCTGCTCAGTTCTTTATTATTTGTGCATTCTTGTTTCCTTTTCTTGCATCCTAGCTCCTTTCTTAGGATGCCAGAAAAAGGAAACAAAGACAGAGTAATTGTATTGTTAAATGAAAAAATATTCTCGCTCACTCAAGTGTAATTTGAAAATGTAGTCTGTGTGCAGGTCTGCTGTCATGTTCTGAGCTTGAAAATAATTGAATGCCATTGTATGGAAAGGACTGATCAAGACACATGAGGGTTTTTCACCAAACCCTAAAGTATGTGCTCAGAAAACTTTAAATATACAGCACAAGTCAAATGGGATCATTATCTGTTACGTTTGCTTATTTTTCACAAACCTTGAAGCTGATCGCTGTTTACTGCCATTATATGGACGAGCATGTGGTCCAAAAGAGAGAAGAACAAAAGAAAACCATCATTTTGGGGTGAATTAATCCTTTACAGACTGAACTTAGAGGCTATGTTTTTTGGTCACAATTTGGTGCCGTAAGTAATCACAGCGTGACAGTCATAGGGCTGTGTATTGTCAACAATCTGGCGATACGATAGTATCGTGTTACAGGGGTTGCGATACGACGTTGTGATACATTGTGATAACGTAAGCAAGGCGGTATATTGGGTTATTTCTTATTTTAGGAATAGGATATAATTTTAGGAAAAAAAAGATAGTGGGATCTATACTTGCATTAATCAGTCCCTGTAACATTCTATGTCACTGAACCACTTTTTTTTAAATGTATTGTGTAATTATTAAACGTAAGGTATAATTATTAAATGTATATAAAAATGTAAGCAGAGCCTAAATTTTCAGACCCTGCTTTAAAGGTTCACAGTTTTCGTTTACAATTGTAACATACAGGCCTGGTTTCACAGGGCTTAGACTAAACCAGGATTAGGCCATAGTTCAGTTAGGACATTTAAGTAATTTTTATAAATGTGCCTAAGAAACAAAACAAAACAAAGGCACTGGCATGTTTTAAGATCAATCAGTGCAAGTTTCTTTCAGTTGAAACAGCTCAGACTTGCATTTTTAAGCCTTGTTTGTGAAATCTGCGAAAACGTCGCAAATTCAGTTCACACATCAGTGCTCTCCTACTGGTTATACTACAACACTCATTTTGAAAATAACTGCTTTTACACATTTTTTATCATATCAAGGATTATAATAACACTAAAATAAACCCTACTGTCATAATGAAAAGCTGAAATGACCAAAAATAATGGCTGTCTATGGCTATAGATTAACTATGGCTGTAGATTAATTGGAATAAGTCACAAACTTGTTGTTTGTAGTTAATAACCTTTAATTAATTTAATTACTAATCCTAATCCTAATTAATACTAATATTAAAGAGACATTTTTCAAGAGATTGCTCTTATTTCATTAAGTCATACTTGCTGTATTAGATGTAGGTTTAATATCAGGTAATGTCCGCTAAGGCACTTCTGCTACATAATGAGTAACTAATGATTCTCATCTACAGTACAAAGTAAATGATACTAAGTAAATGATGTGTGTCTTCTGTGTGTCTCTGTGAGACGTAGTTGTGGAAGCATTAGCTGAGAATTCCTGTCAGTTGTTTGTCATTGTTATAGGTAGTTAACAAGAAATATGTGACCCTGGACCACAAAACCAGTCTTAAGTCGCTGGGCTATATTTGTAGCAGTAGCCAAAAATACATTGTATGGGTCAAAATTATTGTCACAAATCTGGTCGGTGTTCTGCGGACTGCTTACCACCAGATGTCGCTCTCGCTCCATTATTACACACAGACTGTTGCACTACACCCCGGACTACATCTCCCATTACCCACCACGCTGATTGCGCCAGACACCTGTGGCCAATCAGCAACCCTATTTAAGCCCCGGACTTTCACTCCATAAGCACCGAGTATTGTGGAGTGTTTTGTGGAGAACTGCATCGGTCGCGTTTAGCACTCTCCTAGTGCTAGCACCTTAGCAGAGTTTGTTTCTAGTTTCCTGAGTTTAGTATTCTCGCCTGGCCATCTCGTTTCGTCTGTCTCGCCGCCTGCCTTTCTGGACTCTAGCTCGTTATAAGGATTATTCTTCTGTCTCATGTCATGGATTATGTTCGCCGCTGATCGACCCACGCCTGCCTACGGACTACTCTTGAGCCTCACCCCAATATACCTGTTTGCTGTTGTTTTGACCCTGCCTGTCTGACCATGCCTTTGTCTCGTCCCATCAATAAAAGCTTGCATATGGATCCCCTCGCCTCTCGTCTCCCTCTCCACATTACAATTATAGATTTTTCTTTTATGCCAAAAATCATTAGGAAATTAGGTAAAGATCATGTTTCATGAAGATATTTCCTACTGTATATCAAAACTTAATTTTTGATTAGTAATATGCATTGCAAAGTTAACTTTAAACTTAATTTGGACAAATTTAAAGGCAATTTTCTCCATATTGTGATTTTTTTTTTTTTTTTGCACCCTCAGATTCTATCTACTGAAATAGTTGTATCTCTGCCAAATATTGTTCTATCCTATCCTTAATTATTCAGCTATCAGATGATGTATAAAGCTCAATTTCGAAAAGTTGACACTTATAACTTTTTTTTTTGGTCTTTGTGGTCCAGGGTCACATATGGTTAATCATGATTCATCTTTCCATAGCAATATATTACATTTTTACATGGATTCCTACATTTCTTAATCCTTGTCTAGCCATTTGTTGTCTTGTGCCATGTAAAATTGCACCCATTGTGTAGTGATTAAAGTGGTATAACTAGTATGAACTAGTATGTAGCACCATGGTCCTGTGAGACACAACATCTCGTTCTACTATATGTCCACACATGTAGCAGAATGACAATAAAGCTCGACTTGACTTGACTTGTATAGACGGCCAGCAGTATCCTTGGAATTAAGGATGGCTCCAATGTATGATTCTATCACCTTCAGGAAAAAATGTAGAAAAAAATGAATCATTACAAGCTACAGTTACAATCTAGCCTGACAATGTACTTACGTAGCTGGACTCATGATGTTTTCTTAAAACACTTATTTACATTATTGCATACATACATTTATTTATTAAAGATAAACAATGTGGTGCATCATTTTTAATGATGAACTTGTCTCGCCTATGATGAGTTCATCAGGCTTCAAACTCAGAAACTCTCTGTGCTGCAGAGTGAAGTGCACGCTCTGTTCACGCCTTACAACAGCAACTACAATTTCCGTCGGTTGGCATGTCCAAAGGGCATCAACCTACAAGGATATATAGAAGAAAAATGTAATTACTTCACACAGCATCAGAAAAATCCATATTACTTTAACATTTTAGAATCTCTTTCTCATCCTATCCACTTTATTTTTGCCATAAGAGCATGTGAGGGCATTTCTAAATTTCATGTGTCTGGCTTCCGGTCTCACTTTTAGCTGTGCAAAACAGCTTGTTTTGGTGCTTGATATTGCAAACCAATGTGTTTTACCAAATTATTTTAATGTATAATGTTAAATATGAACACATTGGTTAAAAATAAGGTGGATAGAACATGTCTGTACATCTTTAATCATCTATCTATCTATCTATCTATCTGCCTGTCTGTCTGTCTTTAATCTGACAATCTTAAACATGTGTAGAGCATACATTTTATTTGAATACTCATCAAAACTTACCTCTGTGACAGCCTCTGCCACTTCTCGTGTGAGGTTGATGGTGCGGTTATTGAAATCTCTGCTGCCTTTCTTGTTGGACTTTGCTTTCTTTGGGAAAGGAACAGCTGATATAGCAATGTTAAATTTGTACTTAGCACTTTTCAGTCTGACAATTGCTATCTATCTTGAGTCCATCTGTCTGTCTATCAATATATCTATCTATCTATCTATCTATCTATCTGTCTGTCTGTCTATCAATTTAATTTAATTCAATTCAATTCAAAATTGCTTTATTGGCATGACTGTAAAAATGCAATATTGTCAAAAGCATTGAATATATGTGGAGGAACATAATAATAACAATGAGAATATCTAAATAAAAAATTATTAGAACATTTTTCCCCGGTGAAAAAAACAGCATATGTTGGTTAGGTATGTTTTGGTGCTGGTTTATGCTGGTCCTTGACCAGCAACATGAACAGCATAAACCAGCAAAGGACCAGCTTAAACCAGCATCAAAACATACCTACCAGCATATGCTGTTTTTTTCACCAGGGTTAACCTTAAATAAACAGTGTAACTAATAGAACATGTGAACATTACCACAGTATTTAACATGTAAACACACACATACTGAGGATCACTGTGGTAGACAGTAGGAAAACTATCAAACTTAAATCTTTTTAAAACTTTGTAAACTTTTTAAACTTTACAAACTTTTTAAAACTTTTTGTTCAGGCTTTCTCAAGCCAACTTAAAGTTTGTCTCAACAAACTTTTTTATCTAGTTAAGTTGGCTTAAGAAAGCCAACGTACTGATCTACTATTTCCGATTCTTATTATTCTTCTTCTGAGCCAAATTTCGGTATCCATCTCCTCCTATACCTAATAAATTGCTAATCATGCTAGCAACATGTTAGTAACATGCTAATCATGTTAGAAACATGCTAGTAACATGCTAATAACTTGGTAATCATGTTAACATCTTGCTGATAAGTTGTTACCCAGTTAGCAAATTTCCTTTGGCCCGGATCTGGCCCACATAAGTTTTTGTTCGCCGGACCAAAATTGGCCCATATGTTTTTAGCCAGAACTGAACCAGACCAGAGCCATAACTCCGCCGTTCATGAGCCAAGTAATACATTTTTATGTGGCCCATATATGGGCCTTATGTTTCATTTTAGTAAGGCTGAGTTCTGTTAAGACCTCACTGCCCTAATGTGGCCCACATGCAGCTGACTGTATATGTAAAATTAATATTAACTAGAGAGTAAATCACACACTCAACAACAAAAATGTAAATAATATAATTTACTTTTGTCAGTGCAGGTTAAATACGCTTTACAGTTACTCAGTATTGAGTTAGAATATTCTTATAAATATATAACACATATATTTAACATTACAATTTGAGTTGGAATCATTTTTTAAGAATATAAAACAAACACAATTAATATTCAAACCAAAAACTATGAAATTGATCAATTTGAGTTGGAATCAACAGATATACTTTTAACATTCAAAAAGAAAATTATGAAATGGACAAATCTGAGTTGGAATCCATTTTTAAGAATATTCAACAGATATACATTTAGCATTTTAAAAAATAATAATAAATGGACAAATTTGAGTCGGAACCAGTTTTTAAGAACAAATAACATTAAACTTGAGTGTTGAGAAGAGAAGAGTTGCACTGTTGTTTATTCATTCTCTCTTTCTTTCTTCCCACCATCTCATTCTCCAGACAGGTGCAGCCACTTTATACAGTTAATTTCAACGTCTTTATCTGAAGCCCTTCCAGTCAGGGGATTCTGCCTGACAGCACCTACAGTGAAGAGAAATTTAATAATTATTATCAGTAGTACAAACTGAAAGGTAGACCTGCAGGATTACACTAAAAATCAAAATGCTCAACAGTGTGGGATAACCAAATACATGTAATCTGGGTTATATAATCAAGTTGTTATATTTTCAAATACATTTTCAAACTATACTTACTTTTTACTTATAACATATTATTCACACAATGGCAAAAAATTATTAATGATTATCTCATGAATTCTTTTTCATCTTTAAAATTTTCTTTCCTACTGCTAATATAAAGTCTTCAAGTTTTGTGGACATTCACACAAACACCATTAACTAGGCTAAACTTGCCTCCTAGAACACAGCATTTGACTTAGAAAACTTAAATAATTTTTGTATTTCAAGTATTTTCTGAACATTGCATCAAGTACTCATGAACGGCGGAGTTATGGCTCTGGTTTGGTTCAGTTCTGACTAAAAACATATGGGCCAATTTTGGGCCGGCGAACAAATACTAATCTGGGCCACACTTTAGCTGTAGATTAGGGCCAGATCCGGGCCAAAGGAAATTTGCTAACTGTACATCTATAGAAAGCTTGACATGTTGTCGATCATTTGAGTTTTTGAAAACCGCTTAAAACGGTTAAAAAAAAAACGGGACTATGAAATCGGGATTACTACATTACATCAAAGCCCATTTTAAGAAATGTAAGATGATTTTTCTGATGGCTTCGACTGTTATATTTTACGTTAAAACAGTATGTTTTACCACACCACAGAGCAGTGAAAAACACTGAAAACGTGAAAAATGCTTTATAAACATTTTCACAAATCAATCTCTATCTAAAATAAGTGATTTTGCATCAACCCAGATTGCGTGATTATTGGAATCTGTCGGAGGGCTACGCAAACACCACATTTAACAAAGAAAAATGATCTAACGCTTTTAAATGATCGACGCTTTTCCCAATGAAACAAGTAACTAAACATCTAATAACTACAAATGCTGACACATAATCATGAATATTTAAATAAAATTACTTTAAAATGCTAAAATATCCCTTACCCGAAGCACTTGTGTGACGGAAAATCCGTGAGGGAATTGCCGCCTTTTGGTCAAATTGACGCGGTCGTCATAGCAACCGAGGTGTGGCCTACCGGACATTAGCCAAACTTGATGTGTTTTCCAAGTGTAATCCAAATGTTAGCCAGAAGTCAATGTTTACCAATGTCAGCTATAGCTAAACCTTACTTGGTTCTAATGTGTTTGTTGTTATCTGGACCATATACCTCAAAAGGAGCTGTGAACCAGGCAATAACTTCCCACAAATTCTAAACTTATGGCAAAACATATATGGTAACAATCTGGCCCATATCTGTTCAGCCATGCCATGTCTAAACCATATGTGCCAGCTATTGGCCACATTTGGCCCAAAAGTTCTTGCTATCTGGGTATGCTAGCAACATGTTAGTACCATGCTAATCATGCAACATGCTTATAACATGCTAAGTATGATAGAAAAATGCTAGCAACATGCTAGTAACTTGGTAATCATGCTAGCAACGTGCTAGTTACATGCTAATCATACTAAACCCTACTAGTAACATCCTAATCATGTTAACATGCTAGTAACATGTTAACAGAATTCTAGGAACATGTTAATCATGCTAACAACATGCTAATAACTTGCTAATAAGTTGTTAATCATGCTAACAACATTAGTTTTTAGTAACATGCTAATCATGTTAGAAACATGCTAGTAACATGCTAATCATGCACAAAACATGCTATCAACATGCTAATCAGGCTAGAAACATGCTAGTAACTTGCTAATCATGCTAACAACATTCTAGTAACTTGCAATGTTGCAAATTATGCTAACAACATGCTAATCATGCTAATAACATTGTAATCAGCCTATAAAAATACAAGCAACAAGCTAATCATGCTAAAACATGTTAACAACATGTTAAATCATGCTAGCTGTTTTCATACTTTTACAACTGCTTCAAACTATCAGGCTAGGCTTTCTCAAGCCAACTTAAAGTTTGTTCTCAAACTTTACTCATCTAGTTTAAACTCATGTGATAGAATGTTCAAATAAGCCAAAACTATTCAAACTCCAACTGTAAAAAAAATAAACTGACAAAGAATGCCTTTCATCTGTAAGCTTTTAAAACCAAAATTTTTGGCTCTGGTTATTACCTATTACCTATTACCTGTCTAATTATCTGTCTAGATTATGAAACACTCACCTTTTGAACATTCTGTTGACGATAAGTAACGCTGCACATTCATATCTACTAACGCTCACTAGATTATACGTATCTGATAATCTAATGCTGAATATCTGCTAACTATTTATTGTGATGTACCATCAAAAAGTCAAATGAATCAACAGATGCAAGGAGTATTTGAAAGAAGCCCGTGTGCATAGAGATTTTTTACAGAGGAAACTAACAAATATCCTGCTCATTTTCTCCGGCTTTGAAGCACAGCCTACTGCCACATAAAAATTTATGCGATTGCCTAAATATGAGCATATATATATATATATATATATAGTCTGTACAGTCATGCTTTGAATAAATAAATAAAAAAATTAATAAAAATGCAATTTCATAATTGTTTGCAAAGATAAAGGACAAAACATGTTTGCAGTTACATATTAATAAGCCATAGTCATATTTAATAAAAACAACAGTAACACCAGAAATCTAGCTTGTTTCGTCGTATTTCTTTTGACTCACTTGTGTGTTACTTTCGTTCCAAATGATGTCGTTGAAAGTAATAATGTGCAACTTATGTTAAAAAAAAAAAAAAGTTATAATTAAGTCGTTCTATATTTGTACAAAATACCACCTGGTATTGACAGACCAGCAAATATATATATCTGTCTAAACACATCTTTTGAAAAGATGTTTTTCAGAAATATTGACTTGCCTTTGCTCTCTCACTATATAAATACAAAACCACAGTTTATAAACTACAGTTTTAAAAAGTTTTATTTTCTCCGCTTTGCCAAAAAAAAACATGCCAAAACGTGACTTCAAAACCAAGGTATGTACCAAACATCATTTTGTCTGCCTTTACACCCCTAATTATTATTTATAATGACACCCCTATCTTATCACAATGTTAAATATTTGGAAGCTCAAACTTTCAGCTGCTCTGTCAGAAATGTATTCTCTGTCACATTACATATCCATTTTTGGATCAAATAGAAACTTTTTTGTTTCTCTGAAATATTGTGATGGCCACAGTAGAGACGGTGACAGTGATTGTCTCATTTTTAAGAAAGAACTTTAAAAAGCTCTATTAATTCATAATGAGTACCAGGAAGTGTGAATAGTCATGAGCATGTTGAGCAGCTCACAGACTGTCACGTTCCTTCTGGAAACAGATCATTCAAGCTTGACATCGATGATGTAAGCCCTAGATAAAACACCTTGTCTACAATGTTGCCATTATCATATGGTGTTTTAAATCATGATACTCTAATAATGAAATGTAATAAAATACAAGAACTGTGAATTTTGAATGCAGTAGCTTTAAATCAAAAAATAACATGATTAATAAAGATTATTTTTTTGCTTTGTTTTACCGCTTTAAAATCCAGAAACAAAATGCACAGTATATAATTCAGACCTCAGTATTACATTAAATAAGCTGTAGTCTGTGTCATAGTGTGTTAATTAACTTTGACTGAACTTTACATCCAGATGCCATTGTCTCCTGCAGTTTGTAAAGTCTCTCTGACTTTCTCTGACTGAATGAACTGAATCGGGGAATCTAGAAGTGTCTGATCTTCCTCATACTCTTCAAAAACATTCAGCGACCACAGATTGGCTGCATATTTGACAGCTGTAGCTACAGTATGTTTTCAGTTAAGTGCCCAATCTCTTATCTCATAAATTATCTGGAGTAAGAACTGTTTGTACTAAACAAAAGTATTTGTAAGGATGACCACATCTCAACCATAAAGCACTCACTCGCCTGTAAGATCAACTTAGATGACTGTTGTTCTTGTTTATCTTGTTTATGGTTAGCGAGTTTCACAAGAGGTTGTAACAATAATAATAAACCGATTTATACTGCACTGTAAAAGTAATTTTATGGAAAATAACTGATTTTTTCAGGTTGTTTTCTTTTTTTTTTAATTGCAGTCAAAACTCTGTAAAATTATCTCTAAATGAACTATTTGGCTGTTATTTTCAGTATTATGACATTAATGATAAATTACAGTAATTCACATGTTTTTTACAGAAAAAAAACCCTGTAATTAATACAATAACAAATCCGTTAGAAAATAAAACGGTCAAATGACTGGCAGTAAAGTAAAATCTCCTTATTTAAATAAGCTGACAAACACTTATTTTACAGCTGTTTCTCTTTTATACAAAACTTCTTATTGAGAATTAATGAAGGTTTAGATGTTAATGTTTTATTGAAAATAATAAAGTTTGAAATCACCATTATGGAGATAAGCATTTGCTTTAGTTGGGCTCTTGACTCTTGATTTTACAACTTCAGTTTTTCTTTGGGTGCTGTAACTGTGTTTATAATGCACATTTGTTATAGCAAAAACTGGCAGAGAAAACCTGGTCTGATATTAGCGGTTAATCATTGATGATGATGATTTAATCATCATAGCAGCCTGACTCACTGAGCATATTATTGCTGGATATGTTAGCTTTAAGTTTTGTGTTTTTTTACAGCAGTCTTGTGATGTTATATAAGTCAACGATTAGTTTTTTTTTTATCATAGCTTTTTGTGGTGACAATGGTGACAATCAGCAAAAAGTTTTTTTGTGGATTGTCACCATTGTTTAGATTGATTTAGATTCATGCAGATTCTTTGATGTCTGTGACATATTCTTGTCTAAATAATTTCTTCAAAATAGCAAAGTGGGGTTAGATTTCATGCCTTAAACTTCTAATACTATGGAAAAAAATGAAATTAATTATTTTAATTAATATGCTGAGACACTAGATTTCTGACGAGGTTAGCGACTCAAGCCACTATACGATGACAAGATCATCCATAGTACATAACCAACTTCATGTGATCAGAATCCCTCTTGCTGGTTTCCCCATAACAAATATGCTTTAGAAACACAGTCACAACAACCAGAAAGAAAAAAACAATTAAGAAAATCAAAGGTCAAGAGCCCAACTAATAAAAAATGCTTATCTCCACAACGGTGACTTCAAACTTTAATAATTTCAATTAAACATCAACATCTGAACATCTGTTAATTATCAATAAGAAGTTTTGTATGAAAGGAACAAAGTCAGACTGGTTTGTATTAAGTGAAGATGCTGTGATCTAGAGAGATCTGTTAGTGTTTCATGTTCTTTTGGGATTTAAAGGGTTTCTGTTGTCTGAGTTTTTTTGTGGATTACCATTGTGCTGAGTGTGTGCTTTAGTCCAGGAGAAGGCAGTCAGGTGTTGATGTTATGCTGCATGTCATTTTATTTAAAGGCTGTAACTGTGGAGTTGTTGATGCAGTGGTAGTTAAGATAGTTTTTGTATGTATGTTGTTTCTAGCTAGTGGTTAACTGCAAAAAAAAAAAAACTTAGTTTCACAGAGAGTGTTTTCTGATGGTAATCCAGACAATACCTGTAAAATAACAATTTTAAAAAAGAAAAGAACATTTAAGAAAATGTAGGATATTTGACCTTATTTTGACAGTGTTTGTTTGATAGCTGCTTCTGCAAGCCATTGACTGTTTTTTAAAAAACATTCTTTAACCATTATTTCCATTAATGGTAAGCGTTTGGCACCTTGTGCTGTCATGCATTTCACTTTTTTTTTTTTTAATAAAAAAAATAAAATAAAATTTTTTTTTTTTTGAATAAAATAAAATTAAACAATAGTTTCATAATCTCATCTTGTACTATCACACAACTATTGTAAATAATATGATACTAACAATAAAACACACCGTTTTATTTTACACTAGCCACTAAATGAGATCAGAGAATCAGACAATGATTACAGCACCATAAATAATTAACCAAAAACATTTAATCAGGATTTTCGTAACTTTTCTTGCTAGAACAAACATGCTTTACAAACACAATTATAGCAACCGGAAAGAAAAAAAAAAATCAAACATTAAATAGTCAAGGGTCAAGAGCCCAACTAAAGCAAACCTTGATTGCCACAATGGTAAGGTCAAACAAAACGTTTTCAATAAAACATCTAAACCTCTGTTTATTCTCAAAGAATTTTTGTAGATATATGACAAAAATCAAGTCAAACTGTAATGCTGTTTTATTGAAAAAAAGAGGATTTTACTGTCAGAATATGGCTGTTTTTTACAGCAATTTTTAACAGTCTACTTTCTTGAAAACAAATATTACCCAGAATGCACTGTTTTTTTTTTTTACAGGATTGTACTGTTTTCAAGAAAAAAACAAAACAAAACAGGATTTTAATGTCAGAATATGGCTGTTTTTTTACAGCAATTTATATATATATATATATATGTATTACATTGCATTTGAAAAGTTTATATGTATGATTGTTCACTAAGGGTAGAATAATTAGATTAGAGGAAGGTAAGAAAGTAAGAAAGCCCCCGGGGATAATTGCTCCAAAATGGTAAGTCACTTGAAAATGTTTAACATATAGGCCCGGTTTCACAGACAGGGCTTAGGCTAAGCCAGGATTAGGCCATAGTTCTTTTAAGACATTTAAGTAATTTTTATAAGCATTCTTAATAAAAAAAATTACTGGTGTGTATCTTGAGACAAAACAAAGGCACTGCTATATTTTAGGATCAGTCAGTACAAGTTTCTTTCAGTTGAAACAGCTTTACATTTTAGTTTAGGACTAGGCTTAAGCCTTGTCTGTGAAACTGGGGGATAGTGTTAAAAGTGTTTGAGACTTTGCTGTAGCTCACCTCCACTTCAGGATGAAATAGTCTGAGAGAAAGTTATTATGCTGGTCATGATAAAATAAGAATGTGTGCAAACCTCAAAGACAATAAAAATCTGAAAGTACAGTTAACCTAACAACCAAGTGTAATAATTCAGTCTTACATTGTGACTGTTGGTGTATCATGACATGTTTTCAGGTTAAAAAGTGTCCAAATGTAATTGTCTTTCAGATCTGTCTCTCTGTAACCGTTTCCATACTTTATTTGTCATTATACGAAACATTCAGTTTCAGTAAACGTATTCCAACTAAACTGCCAAGATCCACTATTTTACAAATTTATATTTTCCAAAAATAAAATCATTGGGATAGATAATAATAAATAATAATTTTAATTTTTGTGCCATTACAACTGAAATGTCAATTGTTTACATTTAATTCCCATAATAATCCATTGGGTGATGCATATAAATCATATCCATGCTAAACTCATGTGTTAAATGTGTTAGTTTATCAGTATATGGTTGTTGTTCTTAAGGTGGGCTTCTTCCTAACCTAACCTAATATAAATATCTTAACCTAATATAATCTTAACCTATAACCTATATACTATAATCTTAAAACCACTGCATGAATAACAGAACAAAAATTAAGTAAAGTTCAGTTACAAAAGTTCAAAATGTCAAATAACTTGAAACTCTTTCCAGTCAGTCCGTCCCATGTCCTGTCAATCTTACATTATTGGCAAGATTGGTTATCTTTGAAGTACCTTTGATATCTGCTTACAGTAAGCCATAACTGTTTATGATAAACAATTAATTACAGCTCAGAGAGATATATATTGCAAGGGTAGCCATTCTATTCACTGCCAGACTTCACAGTACAACCTGCACTGAGTGTGAATTATGGAAAAGATGGCCTTATTCTACGTTTTATTTTTTTTAGCTTGTCTGCATGTCGACACTGTAAGGAGTGCTTTAAGTAAGTCATATTTCTGAAAATGTTCTTTACAGGACAAAAATCTTAAAATGCTCTTAAGGTTTTAGTTTTGATTATGTCAGGTTTCAGTAACTCTGATTTGCTGCTGAGGCAACAAACAATTGAAGTGAAGATTTGAGATTGGCAGCTGAGCCATGCCACTAGCATTTCAGCAAAAGTTTAGTATTTCAGACCAGTTTTACAAGCAATGCTTAGTTTGTATGATTTGTATGATTTCATTATTTAATGTGTCTATATATATATATATATATATATATATATATACACACACACACACACACATATATTAACATAGTGTGTGTTACTGAAAGGAATCTACGAATATTTTAGCTGTTTATTAAGTACTAAATCCAATTGCTTGTTTTCAGTTTCAGGTTCTACAGAGGTAAATTGTGTAAGTGGAAGTAATATCAATCTAGGGCGTATCGAGGAGGGATATGAAGGTATGCCCACATATATAATATAATATGTTTTTATTATAACATTCATATAAAATAATGTTTTCATTCATTTTAATTTGTTATTAATATTTAGCTGAAAGACCTTAAATGGACCTTGGTAATTAAGGAGCATCACAGTTGCAATGCAAAAACTATGATTGGGCGTTAGAATATGTATTTAAATGTATATTTGATCTGGCTTACAGGAGTCATAGAGGTTATCACTAATATCAGCCCAGATGTTCGTCTGGTTCTGGAGCCATATATTGGTTCCATTTTTATGACATATGTGGAGCTGGTTTACTCTGATGGAGACTCAATCGCTATTGTACGGACCATCAAACCGTTGGATGCTGAGGAAACAAAGCAGGTTTGTTCTACCCTCACTGATCCAGTGCCAATAGATAGATTGTATTGCATTTTTTCATATAGTATGTCTCTTTGTATGTTTTATGTCCTCTAGACTGCAGATGCTTTTTATTATTTTATCTCCTGCGTAAGAGGGGTATGTTTATTTAAAACATCATAAAATCATTAAATAAGAAAACATTTTATAGAAATAAAGATTCAGCAAATAAACATTGACTATAAAGTCTTCATTTTCCATTTCAGGCGAAAAACGCCCGGTCACTATACGTTCTGGATGTGAATGACAACTCTCCAATCTTCGAGAGCAAATCATACAGCGCCACAGTGTCGGAGGTGTGTATAATCTCACATTTTCAGCTGTAGAGTGTTTGGTTTCTAAGGACCCTCGCATCTCTTAGTAAACAATGTCTTTCATTCCAGGCAATGGCTGTGGGTTCACATGTGCTCAGTGTCAAGGCTATTGATGTAGATGTGTTGATGGGCAACAAAAGAATTACATATTCTATACTGGTGAGTCATGAATGGTTCTTATATATTTGATTTACGCAATAGGCTTCCACAAAACTGCATTAATGATCAATGCGAAAGTTCTACATACACTAAATGAGTGAAACTGCATCCTCCATCTGATATGTGTTTAAAGCCCAGCGCTCTTGACATGTATAGAAACTCTGGACTTTGATGTTGATAATAAGTTCCCGTGCAGCCTTAGAGCCCTATAGCATCCCGAAAACGAAAGGAAAAAAAAAATAATACCGTTGCACTTTTATGTCCCGATCATCTGGTCACTCTCTCATAAGACTCCCCCAGATAGCAAGAGAGCAGGTGAAAACCATTGAATCAATGTTAAAAATAGCTGATTTGTCAGTGTTAATGGCATTGAATTAATGTCACTTTTGCACCCTCAATTAATGTTGAAAAAATGTTGAAACAAACTACTATTATTGTGATCAGTAGTGTTGTATCCGAGTCCTAGTTTTTAATCAGTTGAGCAGAGGTGGGACTTTCAATAAGTGAATGAAATAAAAATTAATGAAATAATTGACTAATAAAATGAAGATTGTGCAGTAATGACGTGCACCTGCTGTTACTGAGAATTACAGAGTCAGATGTTGAGGTTTTATTGGTTCAAATGATGTCACCATCATGGCTCTTAACCCTTGACTTCTTGTTACATTTTTCTCTGTAGCAATGTATGTGGTGTTGTAAAGCAGAGAGATCAGTGCACTTCAATGACCAGCTGTTAACTATTTTCATATGATGAGATCATCATGAGCTAGCATGGTTATAATCATTTGATTTTTTAAGTTTTGCATAATCAGCCCTGTGAAACTACAAAATGTATACAAATTGTTGCTCTAATAATTATTATTAATAATATTATGGATGCATTTTAAATCCATGTAAGGCATAAAAAAATTTAACTCCAGTACTGTTTTGACACACACAGACATCAAGAACCAGCATATGAATCTCAACAATGGTGACAATCAACAAAATGCTTAATGCTGCAATGCATGCTGGGTAACACCATAGTAAAAACTTGCATCAACGCAATGTATGAAAAATTATTGCGGATCATGTGAAGTTTTGAAGTTCACTCTTTAAGTATCATAATAGGACTTTTTTTGCAGTTCAGTAAGAGAGAGACCACTTCAAAATGTTCATTTATGAGTTACAGACAAAGTGTAATCTGGTATCTCAAGGTTCAATTCGTGAAACAACACTACAGATTATTTTGATTTAGGGAAAGGGTCAAGAGCCCAACTAAAACGAACACTGATCTCTATGATGGTGCCGTAATTTTAACCAGTAGAACCAACATCTGATCCTCTCTAATTCTCAATAACAGCAGGTGTTCATCACTAATGCACAGTCATCATTTAATTAGTCAATTATCTCATTAAATTTTATTTCATTAACTCTTTGAAAGTCTCACCTCTGCTGAATTGATTAAAAACTAAGACTCGACACTGGACTCGGATACAACACTATGTTATAAAGTGAATGCTTTAGTTGGGCTCTTGACTCTTGCCGTTAAGTTAATTCTCTTTTTGTGCTACAATAGTGTTTCAGTGTACACACTTATGAAAAACGAGATGTTTTAAAATGGAGTGGATTTCTTTTTGCGACAAAATTGAGAAATAATTCTAAACAATATTGGTGATCTTTCATTACTGATGTAAATGTTCTGTATCACAAGTGCAGAAAAATCTATGGTAATGCACAGAAATATTTAGACATGAACAGTCATACAAACCTCAACAATGGTGACAATTCAGCAATTTAAAGAACAGTGGTTTGTTTAAATTTCAACATTTTTTCAACATTAATAGCGGGTGCAAAAGTTATTTTAATTTAGTGTCATTAACATTGACAAATCGACTACTTTTAACATTGATTCAATGGTTGCTTGTTATCTGGGTTTTAATTCATCAGACCAGATTTAATACCAATAAATCTATTCAGATCTATTGAAACACTGAATATGTCTAATCTTATGTTTACAGAATTGATGCATGCATCTCATTTTTAAGGAAACAAAAGAAAATGAAATAATATTGTGTAAGCTCAGATTGTATCTATGAATTTATGCATTTATTTTAATTCACCACTTCCACTCTGTTAACAGCCTCCAGATGAATTTGAAGTGAGTTATGACGGACACATGAACGCGTGTGACATCAAGTTGGCTAAACCTTTGAACTACACCAATGCTCAACAGTACAACTTCATCGTGGAAGCTAAAGTAAAAACAAATTCTCTTACGTCCTACCAGTCCTGCATGCATTTCACTTTCATTACTATACATCATTGTACTGCTCTATAAAGCATAGCTCATCCCAAACTGAAAATTCTGTGATCATGTGCTTACACTTGGGACACAAAAAGAGAAGTTTAGCAGAATGTCAAAGCCATGCCATACAAGTAGATTAGGACCAGGTACACCTGTCATGATCTTGATTATTGGACTAAAAACTATCATTTTAAAATTTATAGTAATTCAACACTAGACAGAAGAAGAAAAAAAGTTGAGTTACACGTTTGAAAACAAAGTATTCCTTTATTTATTTATTTTTTTTTTTTTGCAAATTTATTTCTTTACTTGTTTTTATGTCATGAAAAGATTATAATAAAGGTACATTTAGTGGTTGGTTAAAGTTTAATCTATAGTTGAGATAAATTACAATATTCTATTAAATCGTTAAGTTAACATTTTAAGGGCGTTTGTTTTCTTGCAGGATAAGGAAGGACTCAGTGACACAGCAACAGTTACAATAACAGCTGAAGATTACCCTTATTTTGATCACTCACTTTACAAGGCATCCATTGAGAAAAATAAGGTAAATAACGTCAAGATTGATGCTTTAAATGCATGTGTGAGCACACAAATAAAGCCCTCTTTTCTGTCCATGCACAGATAGGACACGTTTCAGATGTTACTCCTGAGGCCATAAAAGTTAAGGATGACAACAGGGGCATCAACAAGCCTGTAGTTTACAGCATAACAACAGGTACCATTAACAGAAGATTTACAATACACTTATGACATACATCCTATAATCTAAACAATAATAAAGAAATGTTCTCATATCTGAATGAAGTTTCTAATAATAAAACATATATTGAACTTTTTGTTCCAGTCGTTCCAAATGAATATCAGAACAGCTTTGAAATTGACCAAAACAATGGGGTCATCTCTGTGACAATGGCACTAGACAGAGAGGAAACAGAGCAGATTGCTGTTTTCATACAGGTATCAGAAGTTTCTGAAGATATTCACAAAAAAAACAATAGGCAGATCTCATGAATCTGAAGAGATTTCAGTGCTTTGTTTGTTTATATTTTCTAAACGGGGCTTCCTTGTAAAAACAGGCAACTCAGAAGGACAATGCCAGTAAGACGGCGGATGCTGTGGTTGTCCTCACCATCGTGGATGTGACACAATGACAACCCGCCGAAAGTTGACCAGGGGGTCCGTTCTTCACACCTCGCTTAATACAGCTGAGATGATTTGACAGATGCCAGATCTTTTAATTGTGATAACTGATCTCAGGGTAATTTGGTTCTTCAAACAAGTTAGTAGATTTGATTAAAATACCTGGATTAAGTTGTCTGATATTACTGTGTGTTCACATGTTCGTGGGAAAGAGCAGATCAATACTCTAAACCATGATATAGCAATGCAGTGATTGGCTGGTGGTAGGACAGAAATGTAATGATGAATTTGTACAGGCTTTGCATTTTACGATGTCAAGAGTGCTGTAAAATACAATTCATTTAATTTTGAAGTGGATTTGTTATACGTGACAGCATTAATAAACGTTTCTTAATCCATAAGATCCACCTTAACACATAACTGACTGTTTAAATGAACTGAGCATCATAAAAGTATTTTAAGGTTTGAGAAGAGAGTCTGCATTTCCTGTGACACATCAAAGCCTCCCGCATAAAAGCTCATCATTCAAATGAATGCAAAACTCAGACAAATTGTATGTGTGTATGACTGCAATAAAATTATGAGATCATATTCTTTCACAAATATTGTCGCAATGAGCAACACTGGTCGTGTCTGTTATTATACAGTAGATTTACACATTTTAACCATTTTCAAAATCATTTCAAAATGAAGACTTTTTAAAATGATTTTTCCTGGCTTAATAAGGTACTCTTGTAAGAAAGTAGCAGTTGGCTGGGGGAGACTTTCGCTATCACCTTCACTTTAAAATGATCTAATCCTGTTTATATGGAATGAGCTGCTGTTTGAACTAACAGACCTGCTGCTATGACAGCAACTCCAGGATGAGCTTCAAAGAACCTAACAATCATGTCAAATTAACTTATAAAATCCAGCTAATTGAGTAATCCACGTACAAAGAACGGACCCCAGAGCCTACTGAAATTCAGAAAGGAGAGGTGTGCGTAATCACAGCCACAGACTCTGGCATTGTAGAAAACAGAACCGGAGAAAACGTGAACAGTTCAGCTTCAAAGAGGTGGGAGAATTTTACATGAGCTGTCACTGATGCTTTGAGTGTCTATCCACATGTAATATTTTTTATAGGCATTTCATTTATATGGACCTTAACTTTTTGGAAGAAATATATAATCAGAATCACTGCAAACGTGTTTAATATACACACCATCAGAGCACTCAGTGAAGACAAACTAATTGTAGTAAGAGTTAAGAGCTCAACTAGTGAGAACACAAATCACTATATGGTTCTCAAAAGACCTTTTGTAGATCTTTAACAGAAATGAAGTGAATCCGGTCAGTAATAAGTGAAGCTGGTGATGCTGTTTTTGGAGTTGTTTAATTCTCCTCTGCTGAGATCTTCAGAGATTTAATGCCTTTTATCTTAAATTGATTTCATCTAAGGCTGTGGCTGCAGTCAGTTGTAGTTCTTGAGTTTCTGTCTGTCTCTTTTTTCATTCTCTTCTTTCCCTCAGTGATTTTGTTTGTTAACAAGCTTAGACAAGCTGAGATGACTCTACAAATAATATATGAAGATTTTGTGCCTCAGATACGGTCCAGTGTCATTTATTTCTTTGGGTTAGGCTGACATGTGGCATTGCTATGGCCTGCTTGTGGCCCAAATCTGACAGACAGGAGCATTCCACCCAAGTGCCATCATTCCACTCTACATGTGGGCCGGATCATCATATCACATGTGGCAGATGTGGGCTGGATCTGGGCCGACACTACATTGGTATCTTGGAAGCTATTCTAGTCTGTAACATCCACATGTGTTTGCATAATCAAATACAGTATACTTTCCCAGGAAAAACCAAACATCTGTATAAATGTGTTAGATAATGTGCAAAACCCAAAGCATTGTTTGTGCTTAATGAGGCATTCTTACAGAATGTGTTCTTGCATTTAAAATGCATTATGTATATGTATGTATGTTTGTATGTGTGCGTTATCTATATATGCATATATATGCGTGTAAGTGCACATGTGTGTTGTATGTATATTTATACCAATATGGCAAAAAAATATATTTTTGGTGGCCAAAATATATTTGAAAAATATGCTTAATATATGTTGCAAATAGTGAAGCTCAATGAAATATATTTGTGAAATAGTAAATATATTTCGCATCAATTATCGTATACTAAAATATATTTCTAAAATGCATTTTGTGGACTGAAATAAACCAAGATCAAAATATATTTATATGTGGAGTTATTTTAAACGTTCAAATACTATCACACACACACACACACACACACACACACACACAAAGGAGACGAGAGGTGAGTGACAAACCAAACCAGTGTTTATTGAGCAGATGGATGAACACATAGTAGTCAAGACAAATGGTAAATGATATATCTCAGCTGATAGTCCTTCTCGTGTGAGGTTGATGGTGCGGTTATTGAAATCTCTGCTGTCTTTCTTGATGGACTTTGCTTTCTTTGGGAAAGGAACAGCAGATAGAGCAATGTTAAATTTGTACTTGCCAGTTTTCAGTCTGACAATTGCTATCTATCATGAGTCCATCTGTCTATCTGTCTGTCTGTCTATCTATGTCTGTTTATCTGTCTGTCTATCTATATGTCTATATCTGTCTGTCTATCTATATGTGTTTATCTATCTGTCTATCTATATCTATCTATCTGTCTGGCTATCTATCTATAACTTTGTCTGTCTGTTTATCTGTCTGTCTGTCTGGCTATCTATCTATCTATATCTGTCTGCCTATCTATCTATCTATCTATCTATCTATCTATCTGTCTGTCTATCTATCTGTCTGTTTGTCTATTTATCTGTCTGTCTATCTCTATCTGTCTGTCTACCTATCCATCTATCTATCTGTTTGTCTATTTATCTATGTCTGTCTTTAATCTTAAATGTGTTGCATACATTTTATTTGAATACTCATCAAAACGTACCTCTGTGACAGGTTCTGACACTTCTCGTGAGGTTGATGGTGCGGTTATTGAAATCTCTGCTGTCTTTCTTGATGGACTTTGCTTTCTTTATGAAAGAAACAGCAGATAGAGCAATGTTAAATTTGTACTTGGCAGTTTTCATCAGTCTGTCTGTGTGTTTAATCTAATGATCTTTAACATGTTTAGATTTTATTTGAATAATCATAATAGTGAATAATTAACATCAAGAGAGACGGGAAGCGGTCAGATCCAAATGCATAGCTTTATTACAGTTTTTCTCAGCCGCTTTGGTACATTTCTCAGATCAGAAATGAAATTCTCAAAACTACTTGATCAACCTCCACATCATCTAGTCACTTGTGCACATCATAATAGCAGTTTCTCATTCTTTTGAACAAATTGCGATTGCTTTGGTACATTCATGCAATTGATTATGCACGTTTATCTGCAGTTTCCTACATTATCATTTGCTAATGTCATGTTGCTCAAAATGTATTATATGGTTCTCTGTGCAATAGTCTTAACCCTCAAAACATTGAGTCATTGGTTCATCGTATGAGTCATTAAATGCAAAATGGTTGATCTAGTTGTCATAAACTGTCAAGTATATTTTCTACACACTTCTATAAGTCTTTTTGGAAATTTGGCATGCATTGTGCAGGTGAATCTTGACTTTCACCAATAAAGAGAATGTCAACCAATGATAAACCCATTCTCTAAAATTCCTCATACAGTGCTACATGCAAAAGCAAAGTTCTGCCTAAGGGGTGATTCCTGTGTTTGCCTTCCTAATTTTTTATTTTCGCTTTTGTGCCCATCCCAGATTGCACACGTACTTCTGCAAGATGCCTGTTAAAGATTGCTTGATCTGGAAAGCATCTGGTGTGTACAAACATCTGACAGACGTCTGTAAGATGTCAGTTTTACATACACTCTAAATCATAAACATCTTAAAGACATCTAATAGACGTCAATTTGACATCTGATAGGAAACGTCCAATAGATGTATTGCAGATGAGCAAACACTAAAAAATGTCTTGCAGATGTAAATGCAGACGTCAAATAGACGTCTTAGTGATGTGTGTGGGCTATCAGGGATATTTATTTTTCTTTTCTATTACAATGATGTTGTAATGTGTTTGTGAACAATGTGAACAATGACGCAGGGACTTTTCATTCTGATGGCACTGATATGTTCATTGACATAAATACTTTTGATAGATAAACTAAAGATTTTAGAGTAAGTTACAGACTTTTGCAGGTAATCCATTGTGTTGTGCTGTTTGTACAAATTGATGTGAGAAAAGGATGAATCGAGAAATGCACCAAAGCGACTGAGAAAAACTGTAATTGTCATCAAAACTTTAGCCATAGTTTACATCAGAACATCCCTCCAGAGTACACTGTTATATTGACATCATGACTAAGCAGTTTGACTGTCTTATCCGTACACAATGATACAAGGACTTGTCATTCTGATGGCACTGACATGTTCATTGACACAGATATTTATTTTTGAGAGATGAATTAAGGATTTTGAGCAAGAGACTGGCTTTTGCAGGTAATCCATGGTGTTTTGCTATTTGTACGAATTGTTTTGAGAAATGCACTTACTGTTTTGCAAATGTCAAGAATGATTTGAGAAATGTACCAAAGCGACTGAGAAAAACTGTAAACAAAGACATGGCCAAATACAGGCAGGGTCAAACAGTGGCAAACGGGTATGTGAGGACAAGACACAAGAGTAGTCCGTTAAACAGGTGAGGGTCAATCAGCAGTGAACGTTATCCAAGGGGCGAGGTAAACGGATAATCCAAATAAACAGGCTAGAGTTTATACGAGGGGCGAACAGAGTCCGAAACGACAAGGAAAAGGGTTAAATCCACGACGGGCAAGAATCCAAGATAACAATGCTAGGGTAAAGACAAGAGTGACAAAACCAGAACACGAGAAATAACTTGACATGGAAATTAGGGAAGGGCTCTGTAATTGTGGCTAACACTAGATAAGTGCTAAACGCTAAACAATACTCGGCGATAAGAGAAGGAAGTCCAAGGCTTATATAATGTGTCTGATTGGTTGCAGCTGTGTCATGTGTGTGTGTCATCAGCGCAATGGATGATGGGAAATGTAGTCCGGGGTGTTGTGCAACAGTCTGTGTAATGTAAAATGGTAAGGTGACCTCTGGTTGTCTGAACTCAGCTGGTTTTGGGAGGGAACGCAAAAATCTTGACCCACCCTGATTTTTTTCCCCACCACCATGTCCCTACCAGGGCTCAGTAGATTCCTTATCATGTGCTTCTCTAGCAAGTCTCTGATAACATTAATATCAGAGCCTAATAACATAAACTGCAAAAAATTGCACTGTAAAATAATGGTAATCTACTGTCAGCTGTGGTTGCCAGCATTATACTGTTACTTTACAGCTCTCTACCGTTAATTTACAGCTCTTCATTTTTACAGTATGTTACCGTTATTATACCATGTGGTAACTCATTTTATTTTGGAAACCGATTGCTTCAAACCATTTGAGTTTTAAAAAAACTATTGTTTATATGGTGTTAGTACAGTGAACTTATTTAATTTGAGTCCACTAAGAAGAAATATTTCTTAATATAAACCGGCAAACATTTAAAGTGTAATAAAGAAGCAATTGACTTTTACTCAAATCTTTATAGATAGTAATTAACTAACAATAGCACAAATTTGTGTAATAAAATGCTTAGTAAAGAGATTGTCACTATATGAGCAATTCCACAATTACTGTCTTTAAATAAAGCAGCAAAACATCAGTGCTTGTGGCTCATCATTGCCTGAAGCACAAGCTCTACTCTCCAGCACAATGGTAACCCACAAAACTAAATTAAACTAACAGATCTCTCTTGTACAAAAACACATCAGTTAGGCACAATTAAATATTTACTCTCCTTACTAGTTAATGACTTTGCATAATTGTTTTTCTATGAACATTCACTAATATTTTAGTGAAAATAACTTGATTTGCTTGGTAAATCTATGTTTTACAGCATATTACTGTTTTTTTCTTGAATTAACGGTAATCTACTGGCAGCTCTGGTTGCCAGCATGTTACTGTTTTTCTACAGTGTGTTGCCGTAAATTAATTACAGTTTATTACTGTTAAATTACATTTCATGCTGTTTTTTTTTCCATCGTACATCTTTAACCCTTTAAAACCCACAGCAAAATCCTCAGTTTTAAATGAACACTTATAATGTGTCAACACTACAGAGTGTTTGAGTTATACTGAATTAGTGCTGAAGTTAATGAGATAATTATATGATTGATCACGTTCTGATTGAGCATTAGTGATGAACACCAGCTGTTAACAAACAAAATCGCTGAATGACAGAAAAACACAAAAACAACTGACTTCAGCCACAGCCTTAGATGAAATCAACTGAAATAAAAGAAGACATTAAATCTCTCAAGATCTGATTAAACTCCTAAAACCACACCGACTATTTCTGTCAGACGTCTACAGAAGAGAGTTGCAGAGGTTTAGATGTTTTTTTTTTTCTTTCACTACCACGGTGGAGATCAGTGTTTACTTTAGTTGGGCTCTTGAACCTTGACATTTTAAAGTTAATTTTTGTTTAGTTGTTGTAATTATGTGTGTTTGCAACATGCTTGTTATGACAAAAAAATGAAAGACACAAAAAAATCTAGAATTGTTTATGGTTTGGTAATAACATGGGTTTTGTCTAGTGTCTTTTCTTTTATTGAATATTGATGCTAGATTAAAAAAAAAACAACAACAACTGAGCATCCAGTTATGAAAACTGTGAAAATACCACTCATTTAAAAAAAAAACAAAAAAAAAACTTGGTATAATTTAGATACACACATCAAGAATCATTGAATGAATCTCAACAAAAGACCTTTCTCACAACTTCCGTATTTTGCACCGGAAATACGCAATTGCTGTGTAAACCTATTACCTCCCCGGTATGCCGGTAGCCAGGTAAACAACAAAGATGGCGCAAGCATCGAGCAAGAGTTGTTGTAGCGTTCCGGGCTGTTCTTGTAATGCCCAAAAGCAGCCTTATTTATCTTTCCACTCCTTCCCTGCTAACGAAGAAGTAAGACGAAAATGGGCTATTGTCGCTAGCTGCTACACACAAGATGTTCACTTGGACCAAAGGCAGACAGTGAATGTCTCATTGTTTGTAACATCACGACCACGACTGTTATATTGCTTTAATAAAGTTGTACATGTCCTCTATACTATCCATACATAACCCTATAACCCTAGCCCTAGGTCTAAGTGGACACACTAATAATTTGTGCTCTCTAACGTTAGCTACGTTACTTACCTTGAAAGTTATGGTTTAGAGATGCGCGGATGAGCCGAATCCGCAGCTTCAAATGAATTATCCGCCCGTCACCCACCCGCACCTCTATTTTTCTGTGATTTAGATAACCGCACCCGATCGTCATTTACAGTTGTTCTAATTCTTAGTTTTGCATGATAATATTATGAATGGATGGTTATTTTTAGCAGCAGATTGATTCAGCTGATCTGCACATCGCTGCACACTTATATAAGCTTAATCACACGTGCTTTTAATTCAAATCCACGCTAAAAAGAATAATGTTAACTGACATCTGGACGTGACTCTCCGCAATCTCTGATGAAATCGGTTGGGTGTTTGAACACCTACTGGATCCTTGGACAAATGTTTACAGGGGTTCACCCAGTTTAAGAAATTTTTGATCATATAAATCTAATTCTTTTCATTTTTAATGTATTGTTTTTGTTATAATGTACTGATTCAAATTAGTAATCAGTAATTATTATTTTAATACTCGGCGTGCCTCCCTTGACATGCTCAGACATGAGCTTGACATTAACAGGCAGCCAATCTGGTGCTGGCGCGGACAGAGCGGGCGCATCAGGCACAATCATCAAACATATTTAAAAGGAAGTTGGCGGCACGGTCCTCACCGTCTTTACTGGGTTTATTGAGCGAATATTTGCCTTTATTCACATACGATTTAATTAGAAATGGTGGCCTGTCATGATTTTGGCTAATGCAGGACACTACTGAATGATGCGCATCAGAAGGGGTTTAGAAGTGGGTATACGCAAAGCCGACTGATAAATAAATGGGTATCCGCAGGTACTGTACACCACTGCATATTACCCTACTCAATAGCATTAACACAGGCGTAAACTCCCTTCAAACTTTATCTGGAATGTCACCTTTTCTGTCACAACTTTTCGAACAGGCGAACAGACACACACACACACACACACAAAATATTTAAAACAGGTTCATATTTTAGAAAATGTAGTTAATATTTGCGTCATTATTGATTTATCTCATCCACCCGCGACCCATCCGCAAATAATCAGAATGCATTTTTTTATTACCTGACCCACCCGACCCACCCGACCTGCGGATTATCCGCAGCGCCCGCGGATATAACCGCCATCCGCGCATCACTATTATGGATAAACTCTTCGTGGAAAATTTATATCCTTTATCCAGTTTGTTCCTCTTTGTGACAGAGTTTTCCTCCACGACTCTTGTCACGTCGGCAAAGGTGATCTTTGGCAAACCCGTGAGGGAAGTTTTGTAGACTCTCTCCATTTTTAAATTACCCGGCTTTCTGCTGTGTTGACATTACACTGTAAAAAACAACCTATAGAATCTACTCAATAAAATTAGGTAACATTAGGTAACAATTTTCACTCAGTTTGTTTGGGTAGATTCTATCCTATATATTTGAGTAAAGAATACCTAAATTTAACAGCTATGACAAACTAAAAAACAAGTAGGTAATGTCTACAGAGCAAAAAGCCCAGTGTTAAATGAACTCTCCCAGGAGTTTATTTGAGTCCATACTCAAGAGTGTTAAAATGAACACTGAAGCAGTGGTAAAGTTAATGAGGTAATTAAGTGATTCATTCAGTGATGATTGACCATTTTTGAACACACCTGATGTTAATAAGCAGAATCACCAAAAGGAGAAAATCATTTTTTTATGTAACCATTATAGTGGTCAGTGTTAGCATTAGTTGGGCTCTTGACACTTAGATTTTAAGTGTTAGCTTTTGTTTAGCTGCTGGAACTGAGTTAAAACAGCCAGACAAGCCAAAGAACAAAAATCATCTGGTGGTGATAATTCTGTTTTAAAATAAAACATAATTTGAGCCACTGAAATCATTTAGAGTCTAGTCTTTGACTTACATTTTCTTTATTGATTACAACTGCCTTGTGGTTTAAAAGCCTGTATTTTCTTTACATTTTTAATGGTTTTCTTACACACTCCTCTGATTAAAAAACTGTCAAAAGTTATTCTTCCAGGCACACACAGACATCAGGAATCAGCATATAAATCTCAACAATGGTGACAAACAGCATATTCAGAGAAACAGATAAACTCTGAACATCACAGAAAAAGTGACTAAAAAGTCATATAAAAACAGTAAAAATTAAAGAAAATAGAATAAAAGAAATTACAAAGACAATTCAGCTCATAATTTGTTCAAGCTGCAATGCATGATGGGAGTCATGGATGAGTTTTGATTGGCTACAACAGACGTTTTTGATGGTCACCGTTGTTATGCTTCTCATGCTGATGTTTGATGTCTGTGTGTCTAAACTATTTTTTTTTTTTTTTTAACTTTTTTGGTCAAAATAAGTTTTAATGACATCTGTCTGATTATACCAACATAATTAATAAGGAAAACCTAACTCACTTATTCAGGTCACTTCATGCTGATTATGTCAAAGCATATTTAACACCATATAATAACCTTTCCTCTGGTTTGTCTGGTTGTTATACTCAGCTACAACATCCAAACAAAATCTAATAATAAAAAGTTAAGAGTAAAGCCTAACTAATGCTAACACTGACCACTATAATGGTGACATATAAAATTTGATTTTCTCCTTTTGGTGATTCTGCTTATTAACCCTCTGGGGTCAAAAAACGCGCCGGCGCGGTTTGTGGCCGTTTTTCTGATAACGCCAAAAAGAACTTCAATTTCTCCGTCATTTTTGATCATACAGATAAGATCAATACATCAATGGAATCTGTAAGGAATTCACTTTTATTTGTGTACACTCATAATAACAACAACACTCTGTGGTTTTGTGAAATAAAGCAAACAAACAGGGTATGTAATCTGCTGCGTTGTTTTCTGTGATCGTCATTAAGAAATGCGTCACTAAAATGAACTAAAACTCAGCGAATACTCCACACAGAGACATGAGAGAGATATCTGTAGAAAGCCTGATATGTCTACTTTTAAATGGAGTAAGACTTATCGAAAACAAATATCATGTGTTAAAGTAATCTGTATGAAACCAACCCCATGTCCAGTCTTTCTTGTCAGACCTAATTATTTTTAATTTGATCACGCCCACGAGCTGCTTTCGGTTTGTTATTATAATCAGCCACGTGGAGGCGCAAGCGGCGAACCGCCCACATCAACGTAAACAAAGAGACTTCACTTCATTGTTCATGTCGGCTACTTGCATCTTGTTACTGGAAGAAGACGCGCTGTTAGGAGAAAGATTTATATTTCCCTCAGAGGAAGAGCGCGATGTGACGCACGGCGGGATCCACCGAAAGAGTAAGTCTTTCTTTTATTAGCCTACTTACGTTAGTTGTTGTGTTACTGTGATATAACTTGTACACATTATACACAGCAAAATCCCCAGTGTTAATTTAACACTCTGAGTGTGGACACATATAGACACTGAAGCAGTGTTAAAGTTAACACTGAAGTAGTGTTGAAGTTAACGAGATAATTAGGTGATTAACAAAGTGATGATTGATCATTATTGAAGACACCTGATGTTAATAAGCAGAATCACCAAAGGAGAAAACCAAAATTTTTAAGCAACCATTATAGTGGTCAATGTTTGCATTAGTTGGGCTCTTGACCCTTAAATCTCAATATTAGGTCTTGTTTAGCTGCAATTACTGAGTTATAACAGCCAGACAAGCCAAGAGCAAAAGTCAATAAGATGGCATTGACTGTGCTCGACTTAATCATCATATAGTGACTTGAGTATTTGACATAGAATTTTCTTACAGATTACAAAAAAAACTGTGAACAAAAGATCAATCAGTTTTGCCATAATCAGACAGATGATGAAAAAAAGTTTATCTTAGTTTAGACACACAGACATGAAGAATCAGTGTGAGAATCACAACAACGGTGACCATCAAAAAGCGTGTTGTAGCCAATCAGAACTCATCCATGACTCCCATCATGCATTGCGGCATGAATAAATTATGAGAGTTCAGAGTTGATCTGTTTATCTGAATATGCCGTTTGTCACCATTGTTGAGATTCATGGGCTGGTTCTTGATGTCTATGTGTGCCTAGGTGAAATATTTCTTTTTAAAACCGGTTGTAAAAAAAAAATCTTTCCAAAATGTATAGGAAGTGGTAGATCTTCTGTGGATTGTCAAGGCTATTACAATAAGCAAAAAAAAAAAAACCTAACTTAGAGATTAGACTCTAGGTGATTTACATCAAACAATGAATATGTTAAAACATAAATCACCTGGTGACTTGAGCTCTTGGCTTGTCTGGCTGTTTCAACTCAAATACAGCAGCCAAACAAAATCTAGTATTAAAGATTTAAGGGTCAAGAGCCCAACTAATGCAAACATTGACCACTATAATGGTTGCTTAAAAATTTTGGTTTTCTCCTTTGGTGATTCTGCTTATTAACATCAGGTGTCTTCAATAATGATCAATCATCACTTTGTTAATCACCTAATTATCTCGTTAACTTCAACACTGCTTCAGTGTTAACTTTAACACTGCTTCAGTGTCTATATGTGTACACTCAGAGTGTTAAATTAACACTGGGGATTTTGCTGTGTAGTAGTTAGATTTTTTCCAAACTATAATTCCTGACTACATGTGCAATCAAGTGAAATGTTATGAAGTATGTTTCATTTCATTGCATCGGAATGTTTCACGACGCCAGGCTGTTTTTAATGTTCTATAAAATAAAAATGACGCGATATAAAAGTAATAGTGTTTACACTGTAACACTGAATGAAAGAGTCTAAGATTGTTTAGACCAAACTACTGTCATATACTCTGTTCACGAATAGATGTTTATGACGTGTTTAACAATAGTAAATTAGTTTCCCAGACATAAAATGATTTTGTATTGTATAAGACATACAAAGCATGCTTGTGTTTATGGCTATAAAATCATACTTATTTATTTATTTATTTATCATATAACAATAGGATACTATTAGTTTATTATTAATACTATGTTAATGAATATATGTTTAACGTGCTAAACAATAATAATTAGTTTCTCAGATATAAATTGTCAATATTTTATGAGAGTATAAAGCATGTATGAGTCTATGACTACAGAATCATACTATATGTATATATTACAGATGCTCCTGATATTAACATGCTTTCTTTAGTGATCTGATTCCTGCACCACAGATGAATGCCACATGAAGAGTATTGTACCAACATCAGATGTTCAACTACACTGATTTTTTTTATTATTATTATTTTATTTTTTTATTGTAAAACAAGTTCCTGGACTACTGATAATGAGTTTTGTTTCTTAAATCCATGGAAAGAAGCAGCAATCACTTAAATATCAGGTATAATTTACTTGTTTCACTTGTTGAACAGAATTCAGAAAGTTTTCAGGAATGACACCAAGTCTGTTCACATCTCTGTACTTGTAACATCAATATAGTCAATAATGTGCTTTTGACCTTCATTATGTATGTTTTGATGATACGGTGTTGTAAATAAAATACAAATAGTATAAAACTCCATTCTCTGAATCTCTCATTGTTTCTACCTGACAGTCACAGTCTCATTGATGGGCCATTAGGGGAGGGCCTTTTGTCTCTCAGGTGTGAATCACTAAATATTCATGGTCGTTGTCACAAAACATGTCTTAGAAAATTTAAATCAATATATTGTTTTCTGTAAACGCGTGAATGAGATGATTTTCACATCTTTATGTAGAAAAAATGTGTTTCATGGTCTTATTTCAGTGACTTAAAGATTTTAGTTTTTCACTAACCACGCATAAATGTTGTTTTCTCAAAAACACAAACATGTACATTAATGTTGCTTGCATATTACTGTAGCCCAGTTTGTGCTGATTGCAATGTAATCAAACTGTAGCCATTAATATGTTTTTAAGATACTGAAAAAAGCACAAATGTGAGGGCATGTCAAAACTTCCCCAGGGCCCCAAAACACCCTCAGACCCCAGAGGGTTAACATCAGGTGTCTTCAATAATGGTCAATCATGAATCACTTAATTACCTAATTAACTTTAACACTGCTTCAGTGTTCATTAACACTCTTGAGTATGGACTCAAATAAACTCCTGGGAGAGTTAATTTAACACTGGGCTTTTTGCTGTGTAGACATTTTTTTTTAGTTTGTCATAGCTGTTAATTGTAGGTATTCTTTACTCAAATATATAGGATAGAATCTACCCAAACAGAGTGAAAATTGTTACCTAATGTTACCTAGTTTTATTGAGTAGATTCTATAGGTTGTTTTTTACAGTGTAGACAGGAAGTCTGCATTTCCTGCGATTGCGTATTTCCGGTTTCTATGAGAAAGGTCTATGGTGAGAACAAGTCATGGGTGAGGTTTTGTAGTGTGCTGATACCCAGCATGCATTGCAGCATTAAGCTTTCAATTGTCACCATTGTTGAGATTCATATGCTGATTCTTCATGTCTCCATGAACAACAACTAACAAATACACAGTCTAGCAAAACTCAAAACCAGTTCAGTAGATGATGTTCATGCCCAACTAAAAACAGCTAACATCAACTGACCACCATTGCTGTAACTAAAGCATCATAAAAACCCAGTTACAGCAAAAATATTTGTTTAAATATCAAGAGTCAGGAGCCCAATTAAAGCAAACACTGATCTCCACAATGGTATCGTCAAACAAAACAATAAAACATCATCATCTAAACCAGTGGTTCTCAATCCTGGTCCTGAGGGCCCCCTGCTCTGCACATTTTGCATGTCTCCCTTATTTCACACACCTGATTGAGATCATCAACTCATTAGGAGAGAGATCCATGATCTGAACTAATGAGCTGATGATCTCAATCAGGTGTGTTAAATAAGGGAGACATGCAAAATGTGCAGAGCAGGGGGCCCCCAGGACCAGGATTGAGAACCACTGATCTAAACATCTGTTCATTCTCGGTAAGATCTTCTATAGACATCTGACAGAAATAAAATCAGTCTGGTTAGAAATGCGTGAAGTTGGTAAAGCTGTGTGTTGAGTTGTTTCAATTTTTAGTTGGTTTCAACTAAGGCTGTGGCTGAAGTCAGTTCTATAGTTCTTGTGTTTGTCTTGTTTCTCTTTCAATCAGTGATTCTGCTCATTAACAGCAGCTGTTCATCAGCGTCTGAAGTCACTCATTAGTTTTCATTCTCTCTGTAAGGTGGACTATATTAGTAAACTCATGTAGGGAATAGTGAATGAGGGTGTAGAGTTTGATTTTAAACACAGTCTCTGAGTGTTGATTTTGAATGCTGTTAATTCACGATACATAGCAGCAGGCTACTTTTTCGAAAATGTCAAATAATACCCAGAATGCACTGTTTTAATGGAAAACAGCATGTTACTGTCAAAATTTGGCCGTTTTTTTACAGTGATTTTTAATGTATCTATTTATTTATTTCCATTATATAGGGAAAAAAGAGAAAAGCATGAAAATATATATTCCTAAAATGGCTCTTTTTCTTGCCTGTTTTATTAACAAACTCAATTCTGGTTCATGAGTTTCAGGGGTTAAATTTATCTCATGAAGTCACTCAGCTCATCTTATCTTATCCTTCTTCATGTCAGGCAGCAAAACAGAAAGTTCTTCAGATGTCTTTGCTATGTAAAACAACACTGAGGACTACAACATCATGTTTAGAAAGTAACAAATACTGTTCAAGTGCCATTAATATACAAGTGATTTTAAAAAAGAGAATCTATGTTTTTGGATGGTAAATGCCAGAGTTGATTCTACTTCCTACAAATAACAGGAAAACGTTACATCAGTGCCTTATTTTAGAGCTGTTATTACTACTGATTTAAAACTGTTTACTGGTAAAATGTTTTATTTAGTCTTTAATCTTGTTTGTTTTAGTTAGTTAGTTAGTTTTAATTGGTGGAGGGTGAAAAGCATACTTTTACAGATTTCTCAAAATAATCACATTTAAATATTTTCAAGTAAATGATGGCAAATTAAAAAGAAGGAAAAACTCTTCAAAAGGGAAATAAATGGCTTATATGGAATCATACAGTTGTATGAGATAAAAAAAAATATATAACTTTACAATTTTGTCTCTGTTAAGCTCAGAAAGCTCCAACTTAATTACCGTTTTTTTCTCTCTAAAAACCCACTTTACAGTTGATTACTTTAGGAAGTCCATATAATGGGTTCGTGGAAATTTGCCCATGTATTTAAATTGCCATTGGGCGAATAGTGGTTCGGTGGGATTGTAGGGTGAATTTGGATCCCATTTGTGGTTTATTTAACTGGCCAACGGGACGTTGTGACTGAGGAAGATTTTATTAACTAAAATATAAAGGAATTATATCCAAATTAATTTACTATTATAGTTTGCAGTTCTACCTTATATTTCGCTGGGCAAGCACATCCTGTGTTATTGTTAGAGGCCCACTGGTGAAGCCATAGTATGAGAGATGGTTGAGCACAGTATGCCCTTATTTGGAGAGTTACTAGTAAAACCAAGGTATAGGATACATCTGTCTCCCCCATAGTGTTTACTTTAGGGACCCCCCAATGATTTACGTTGACAGGCGTACGTGAGAAAACCAGTATAAAAAGCTGTCCACAACCAAGTAAAGATCAGTTCTCTATAGACAACTCGGCTTGATTGTTTCGGCAATAAAGTCTATCTTTTGGCATCAAAACCCAAGACCCAAGAGTAATTCTTTGACGGGGATGAGGGGAAACCACAACACGACTTCCTTTTTTTTCCGTTGGGGTAGTCGCGACCAATAGGGGAATGGACGCCTCTAGGGGGCGTTGATACCTCACTGACCTACCCCCTCCCCCCCCACTGTCCTTAAGCCTATTATATGTCCATTTCCCATTGCTTTGCAATGTAAAGTGGGGAATTTGCTCCCACAAATCTACTATTTGTCCATTCCCCATTTGTGTGAATGGCTCCGGCGGGGGTCTTCGTCCCAGCGAGCCTGTATTTGTCCATATCCCTACCGGTTCGACGGGGAGACCCCCGTCCCACGAACCCACTATTTGTCCACTTCCCCATTAGTGTTAGGAAACGCGCGGGACCCCCCTGACCACTGGCCCCGCCCCAAGGTCCCACAGACCCACACTCTTGTCCACTTCCCCCATTATTGTTACGGGCAGCCAGGACCCCCTCCCGGCCGGCCCCGCCCCATGGTCCCACGAACCCACTGTTGTCCGCTTCCCCATTAGTGTTGAGGCGCGGGACCCCTGGGACCCCTCCCGACCCACGAGCCCGCCCCAAGGTCCACGAACCTACTATGCATTTGTCCAAATGCAGCTGTTTTTGTAATTCTGAGACGATGGGTCGTAACAACTCGAGATTTGAGATTCTGGCATCTCGGGGCCCCTCGCTCAGGCCCCCGAAGCACGAGCCCATCGGACAGCGGGAAAAAAAATGCGTCATCCTAGAGCCCCGCGCTTTCGGCGGCCCGCTCGGGGGGGCCCCGAGAGCCGTCGTGCCAAGTTTCGTGCTCCTGGGACGTTTCTGAAAAAACCCCACCTGCAATTTATTTGAATGGGTTCGGCCTAGCGGGTTCGTGGACACGCTTCCGAAAAGGCCGATCGAGCCGAATTCGAAACCTTCGGCTCGTGGGGACCCCCTCGGCCGGTCGGTAAGGTTCTGTGACCGTACGGCCTTCCTTAGGGGTCAAAAGGTCAAAAAAGGGAGCGCGCGTCCACCAAAAACCTGTACGCGTTTAATTGGGAAGTGGGACGTCCCCCGTTCTGAGGCGATGGGTCGTAGGGACCCGAGATTTGAGATTCTGGTATCTCGGGGGCCCCTCACTCGCGCCCCCAAAGCGCAAAGTCCTAGGACCTTGGGAAAAAAAGTGCCCCTCTGACACATTGAAATCACTCGAAAGGCTCTGACTGCGTAGTCTAAGAAGGCTGAGGGAGATATTTTGTGCAGGAGCCTCTTGATTTTTCCTTCGCCCTAGGGCCTGGCGCCTTCGGTGCCTCGCTCGGGGGTGGCCCTGGAGCCACCGTGCCGAATTTCGGGCCCCTGGGACGTTTCTGAAAAAATCCCACTTGCCATTTATTTCAGTGGTTCGGCCTAGCGGGTTCGTGGACACGCTTCAGAAAAGGCCGATTGAGCTGAATTCGAAACCTTCGGCTCGAGGGGACCCCCTCGGCGGGTCGGTAAAGTCCTGTGACCGTACGGCCTTCCTTAGGGGTCAAAATGTCAAAAAAGGGAGCGCGCGTCGACCAAAAACCTGTACGCGTTTAAATGGGAAGTGGGACATCCCCTGTTCTGAGATGATGGGTCATAGCGACTCGAGATTTGAGATTCTGGCATCTCGGGGGGCCCCTCACTCGCGCCCCCGAAGCGCAAAGTCCTAGGACCTTGGGAAAAAAAGTGCCCCCCTGACACATTGAAATCACTCGAAAGGCTCTGACTGCGTAAGAGACTAAGAAGGCTGAGGGAGATATTTTGTGCAGGAGCCTCTTGATTTTTCCTTTGCCCTAGGGCCTGGCGCCTTCGGTGCCTCGCTCGGGGATGGCCCTGGAACCACTGTGCCGAATTTCGGGCCCCTGGGACGTTTCTGAAAAAATCCCACTTGCCATTTAAATTCGAAACCTTCGGCTCAAGGGGACCCCCTCGGCGGGTCGGTAAAGTCCTGTGACCGTACGGCCTTCTTTAGGGGTCAAAAGGTCAAAAAAGGGAGCGCGCGTCCACCAAACCTGTACGCGTTTAAATGGAAAGTGGGACGTCCCCCGTTCTGAGACGATGGGTCGTAGTGACTCGAGATTTGAGATTCTGGCATCTTGGGGGCCCCTCGCTCTGGCAAGGGGTATTCCAAGTACAGTAGAGGTGTTTTTATCAACAATATTTGCATGACAAAATGCCCATTTCCAGTTTATTCAGGGCCGTCAAATAAATTGAGGGTGGACATGCACCATATGTGGAAATACTCGAAAACTCAACTCCAAACTCAACGTGAAATCCAAAAAAATTGAAAATCACCACAGTGGTACATGAGGAGATGAAGAACAATAATCTGTTGGAATTAGCAGAAAACAATTTGATTTAATATTTTTATGGGGTTTTTTTTATGTCTATACAGCAATGTAAATAGAAGAACAATAATATGTTGGAATTGGCAGAAAACAATTTGACTATATATTTTTATGTTTTTTTTTTTAATGTCTATAAAGAAATGTAAATAGCATTTGTCAACTTTGGTATGAAATTATTAAAAAATGATACATTAAACAACTTGAAAATCACCACAGTGGTACATGGGGAGATGAAGAACAATAATCTGTTGGAATTAGCAACACTACATAATTATAGAGAGTTTGGATACATTACATTTTCCTCATCGTCTTGAGCAGGAGGAGCAGGATGAATAGGTACCAATGGAGGTGGTGCGGGAGGAAGAGGAGGTGGGATATTTGGAGGTCCCTCCTCCTCTCCAGATATCCTGCACAAAAGCACAAACACAACATCTGTCAAACCCAACATCATTGAATTATCAGTCTAAAATATTTGTGTAACTTAATGACAAGTATAAACTCACAGTCCTGCTGATCATTTCTGTGGTGGCCTGTGGAAAAAAAAAAAGAAACATTTATCACTATCTTTACATTATGAAGAATTGTATTTATTTTCTATTAGTACTTACACTACTGCCCCCATTGTCCTCCATGACACTATCATCAGGGTTGCTCATGCTGTTCCCCTTCAGTCGTTTCACTACGACGTTACATATGGGAACTCGCTTGAGTGACCAATCACCTCTGAGCTTTACAGAAAAGGCCAATTAAATTGGCGAGTGGAGTTTGCGTGCAACGCCACTC
>VONZ01001776.1:0-99011 GCA_012976165.1 Labeo catla | reverse complement strand
AGCAACATGGTAATCATGCTAGAAATAGACTATAAACATGCTAGTAACTTGCTAATCATGCTAGAAACATGCTAACAACATGGTAATAACATGTTAATCATCCTAGAAACATGTTAGCATCATGCTAAAAATGCTAGTAACATGTTAATCATGCTAGAAACAAGCTAGAAACATGCTAATCATGCTAGTAACATGTTAATCATGTTAGGAACATGCTAGCAACATGCTAACAACTTGCTAATCATGTTAAAAACATGTTAGCAACATGCTAATCATGCTAGAAAACAAGCCAGCAACATGGTAACTACGCCAGAAACAGACTTAAACATACAAGTAGTAATCCAACTTGCTAATCATGCTAGAAACATGCTAGCAACTTGCTAATCATGCTAGAAACAAGCTAGCAACATGGTAATCATGCTAGAAACAGACTATAAACATGCTAGTAACTTGCTTATCATGCTAGAAACATGTTAGTAGCATGCTAATCATGCTAGTAACATGTTTATCATGCTAGAAACAAGCTAGCAACATGCTAATAACATGCTAATCATGCTAGTAACATGTTAAGCATGCTACAAACATGCTAGCAACATGTTATTAACATGCTAATCATGCTAGAAACATGATAGTAACATGTTTAATAATAATAATAACTACATGCTAATCATGCTAGCAACATACAGATCATCTAATCTATGTATATAAAGTTTAAAACTTCAAGCTTTTACAGCAGCTTTAAACTTTCAGGCTAGGCTTTCTCAAGTCAACCTAAAGTTTGTCTTGACAAACTTTTTTATCTAGTTTTTAAATATTATATTTAAACATTTTGTCATGTAATTTTGATTTATTTTGCACAACATGAATTTGAATGTAATTTTGAAATATTTAAACATTATTTTGTCATGTAATATTCATTCATTTTACGCTCGTTTACAATTTGTGGGAAAAATTGCATGCAATTTTTCAATAATATTTAAATATTATTTGGTCATGTAATAAAAATAATGCTGTTTTTAAAAGTCTGTATCCACCATAGTTAGTACTTCATAGAAAGTAAATTTATACTATACACATTTTGCACATTTTTAATCATATTGTTTTATTTTATATAAACAGATAGCTGCCTATTATTTTAGGAAAGTAAGGATATAAGGGGAAAAAACAAGATCGCCCATGTTCTTTTAGTTATTAACTCTTAATAAGTGTGACTGTAGTTTAACTATAAATAATGAGCAGCTTGAAAAAGTGGATGTAAATTGGTCTCTTCATCTGTATTCAGTAGCAGATCCCATGTCAGCATCTAAGTCACAGCAGAAGAGTTCGAGGGAACCAAATTACTTTAGTGTGAGATTCATAAAGAGCCTTTAATAAAAACCATCAGAAGACTTTGAGTAACAACATCAACATGTCAAGGGAGTGCCAGCAGTTTCCTCCTGAGAGCAGATGTTTCGTACCTCTCGTGCTTCTTCAGATTATGCAACGTGTTTTTCGTCTTCAGGAGTCAGATGATGAAGACGGAATGCCAAAGAAGAAATGGCCCACGGTGGACGCGTCATATTATGGCGGTCGAGGAGTGGGAGGAATCAAACGAATGGAGGTGGGATTCCTCAAAAGAAGAGCTGTAATCGAAGAAAAATGTGTCATGTGATTACTATTGAAAAAACACATTCATAACACTCCGTGAACTTCACTAAATAAACTGCAGCTAGTGAAAGAATGACTGTTTTATATTGATTATATCAGATAAATATTATTAATATTAATTAACAAGTAATTATACACACACTACGGGAATACTTAAGTTTTTTCTTTCTTTTTTTACTTTTTTTGAAAGAAGTTCCTTCTGCTCACCAAGGCTGTAGCCAAAACTACAGTAAAAAATGTGAAATATTATTACAATTTAAAATAGCTGTTTTCTCTGTGAATATCTGTTAAAATGTAATTTATTTCTGTCATCAAAGCTGAATTTTCAGCATCATTACTCCAGTCTGCAGAAATCATTCTAATATTAACTCCAAACTTCTTGAAATTTCCACAAAAGCAGCATATTAGACTGATTTGTGAAGGATCACGTGACACTGAAGACTGGAGTAACGATACTGAAAATTCAGCTGCGCATCACAGAAATAAATTACATTGTACCAGATATTCACAGAGAAAACAGCTGTTTGAAATTTTAATAACATATTCTGTATATTGTATATATAACATATACTGGTCGTATATATATATATATATACATGCAACCAGATTTCAGTTGAATTTATAATAACAAAGCCATTTTAAATAAAATATCAAGGAGTAATGATGCTGAAAATTCAGTTTTGATCACAGAAATAAAATACATTTTAATAGATATTCACTCAGAAAACAGCTATTTAAATTGTAATAATATTTCACAATAATATTTACTTTTTTACTGTATTTTTAATCAAATAAATGCAGCCTCGGTGAGCAAAAATGTAAGAAAACATTTATTTAAAAAATATTTAAAATTGTAATTGTTCCAAACTGGTAATGTGTATAATAAAAAAAGAATGTATATATATATATATATATATATATATAGTTGTTAGAAGTAATGATGCTGAAAATTCAGCTTTGATCACAGAAATAAAATACATTTTAACAGATATTTAAATTGTAATAATATTTCACAATTTTTACAGTTTTTACTGTATTTTTGATCAAATAAATGCAGCCTCAGTGAGCATAAAAAACATTTCAACATTTAAAATTGTTACATTAAAAAAAAATACACACACACACAACCAGATTTCAGATGAATTTATAATAACAAAGCCATTTTAAGTTAGAAATAAAATATCAGAAAGTAATGATGCTAAAAATTCAGTTTTGATCACAGAAATGAAATACATTTTAACAGATATTCACTCAGAAAACTATTCTATTTTAAATTGTAATAATATTTCACAGTTTTTACTGTAATTTTTGATCATATAAATGCAGTCTTGGTGAGCAAAAATGTAAGAATGTAAAAAATATTTTAAATTGTAATTATTCCAAACTCGTAGTGTGTATAATTAAAAAAAATAATATATAGTTGCTAGAAGTAAAATATTAAAGAGTAATGATGCTGAATATTCAGCTTTGACCACAGAAATAAAACACATTTTAAAAGATATTCACTATTTAAATTGTAATAATATTTCACAATTTTTACTGTAATTGTGATCAAATAAATGCAGCCTCAGTGAGCATAAAAAAATGTTTCAATATTTAAAAGGTACATTAAAAAAATACACACACACACACACAACCAGATTTCAGTCAGAAGGCTCCTAGAAGTGAAATATCAAAACATCTCAGAAGGAAAGCGATCACTGAAAGACATGCTTTTTGCATTTGCTGTAGATCAGTAACAGGTTTCTAAAGATACGATCTGCTGTTTTTGCCCGTGGTCCAGGTTCGTTGGGGAGGGAAGGGCTCTACAGAGGAGGGAGCCAAGCTGGAAAAACCCAAAAACGCTGTCATAAAGATGCCCGAGCAAGAGTTTGAACCCTTTGAACCCAAGCCCAAAAAACCAGACAGAAAGCCAGCTCAAGACAGGAAGTGGTATTCTCCCATTAGGGTAAAGAAGCTTTGTCACTGTCATTACTGTTTATCCAAGCTGCTGGTGTTCAAAGCACATCGTAAGCGTTCTTATCTTCTTTTCAGGGTAAACTCGACGCGATCCTGGCTCTTTTCCGACGTGGATACGATCAAGTTTCGCTTATGAGGCCGCAACCGGGAGATCATGTGAGTATCAGAATGATCAAAGGGTCTTGGCGTTATCTTTCATCCGAAGCGTGATGTCAAACAAACGCCACCAACAACAAACAGTCTGACCCAAAGCTTACAAGACGTTTGAACCTCGTAAATCCACGGCCTGTGGATTTTTTGACTCATTCCTCTTCGCCTCGGCCAGACGTTTCCTTACCTTTCTGAGGGCCGACGGGTGCCAAGAAACTTCATAGGCACGTTGAGCCACCTGTGTCAAATCAGTAGCCATAAAAATGAAATAAAACGCAAATGCAGACGCTTTCCAGACTGATAGTCTGCGTGTTTAAAGGCCCGACTCTTACGTATGTAGAGCGGTCACGTGGATCGCAGGTTATCGGATCTGATTTAGAGTTTTGCACAAATGTCTTGTGATGAATTATCTCCAGGTGCTTGTTAAACCGTCCAATATTTATGTAAGGAAAACATTTTTAATTAAAATTCCATGTTTAGCCGCTGCCAAATTTAGCAAGTAAGGAAGTGTGTCTAGTTAAGCCGCTCGTAGTCAGTGCATACAATAGTTCTGGTCTAGTTTTCGACCCGGCTGGTTTTAATAGCCTCGAGCGAAAGGTTGCATGACGCAAAGTTTCTCTGGATTGGTTTTGGGCTCGTCGTCCTGTAACGCAGGGCCTCTGCGCTGCTCTGTGGTTTGTGACGAGAGCCCTGAAAAATGCCCAGACTGACTCTTTTCTCTCTCTCGCTTTCGTTCTGAGTATGGAAAACAAATGAAACGGGCATCATTTCCTGTCTAAACCTGCATTAAGAGGACATAAAATTTATCCCGCAGTGCTTCTGCTGTGAAAGAAAGAAGTTGAAAACAAGGTCATGGCGATGATTTTATGAGAAAATCTAAAACTAACTTAATAAAGTCATTAAAAAAGTAATCAGTCAGGTTATGCTAGATAAATATTATTAGTGTTAATTAATTAATTATATATACACTGCCAAGTTTCCGATACTGGAATAATTAAAATGTAACAATAATTGGTTTATAATAATATTATATATATAACTATATTACTAAAACTTTATATGTACTATAACTTAAAAATTACAAAAAATAAAAATCAAATTAAAATTTAAAATAAAGCACAAAATACAACAATAAAATCTAATTCAAAATATTTAAAAAACTGTAGTATGACAATGATTTTGAAATAATAAAAATAATTAAAATTAAACAAAAATAAATGTAATTTTAAAAACAAAATAAAAAATAAATAAAACCTCCTGCATACATAATAATATAATATAATATAATATAAACACTTTTTTAGCTATTTGCCAAAGCAACATTTCTTATTTTCATTTATTTTAAGTAGATTTACTAAAATAACTAAAACTAAAACTGAAATAAAAAATTACAAAAACTATATAGACATTATTTAAATATATATGTGTATTTATATATATATATATATATATATATTATGACAAACAAAAAAATTACAAAAACTTTTAAAATAAAAAATAAAAAATTGAATTAAAATTAAACTAAAGCACAAAATACAACAATAAAATCTTAAATCTACTTCAAACTATTACAAAAAGACTGTAGTATGACAATGATTCTGTAATAACATTAAAAAATTTAAATTAAACAAAAATAAACAATTTTAAAAACAAAACAAAAAAACCTCCTGCATACATAATATAATATCATATAATATAATAGAAAATTAGTAAAACAATAAAATTAAAAATTAAGCAGAAAATACAACAGTAAAATCTAAATCTTAAAATTGAACAAAATAAATAAATAAAACTATAAATATAAATAAATAAAATATAAAATATATATATATATATATATATATATATATATATAAATAATATAATATAATACAAAAATACTTTTATTAAAATTTATATTTAATTTTATTTAATTTTATTTTAGGTATTTTATTTCAACTTGATGACATAAAATAACTAAAACTTACACAGAAATAAAGATTTACATAAACAATATAGACATACTAAAAAAAAAAAAAAAAGCTAATAAACATTACAAAACCCACAGCAAACTTAATTAAAACAAAATGACTTTAAAATGAAAACGATACAGAAAATACAAAAATAAAAATTCAAAATGTTAAAAAAATACTAAAATCTTATCACAATGATACTCAAATAACCCAAATACTCAAATCATTTAAAATAGCTAAAACTAAAACTATATTAAGAGAACAAAATAGAAGAAAAAATAAATGTCCTCAGTTTCTAGGCGAATTAATGGAATAATTCTGTTTTGTTTTGTTTTTTAAGTCGTAAATGCTCACCAAGACTGAATTTATTAGATCAAAAAGTCATTAAAAACAGTAATATAGTGAACAGGGTCATTATTCCTAACTAAAACCATAAAAACAGTTTGTTACATGAAAGAAAATAAACGTTAACAGTGTAAAATAGCATTAAAAGGACGTTAAAATACATGCAGCAGTGCTTCTGCTGTGAAAGAAGTTGAAAACAAGGTCAAGACGATGCTCGTACAGATGCAGCTCTCTCACGTAATGCACTTTTTCTTTCTTAAACAAGCAAATTCCTGTCACTTTCAGTCTTTCTGTACTTTCCTCTCAGGTTCTGGCATTTCCTCGCGTGTTTGGAGTGGAAAGCGGCACTTCGTCCAGGGTTTAATGTTGTTTCTGCCGCTTGGTTTGCGAGTATGCGTGTGCATATATGTCTTGTATAGCGTATCATTATCTGTCCTCAGCCTGTTTTTCTCATTTGTACTCTGGTTAAGCTCTCTTCCTCATGCCTCTGCGTCCCATAATGCGCAGCGATCAGCTTTCCTCCGTCTGTCCCGCGAGCTCTGACGTCAAAGATTTCAGTTTGCGTTCGCCCCGTCCTCCGTGGCTCTGGTGGAGTTTGACACAACCAACAGATACCGCACGTCTTGAGATTTCCTTCAGACCCCAGCTAGGACCGCTGATGTGTCAGGAGGTCACTTTCCTCAACAAACACCCCTCAAAACACTCGTCGTGATCTGGCTTTGACTGTGATTTGACATGAAACAGCATGCACAACTCATTTTTCTCTTAAAGTGAAGCAGAACGTTGAGCTGAAGTTCATCCTTCAGGATGTTTGGATGAGGAAAATAAAAGGGGAAAAACATTTCTTTGGAATAACATGCACAAATGGATCATGCACATTAATATTAATAGTAAATAAGTAAATCTGAATAGTTTTGGTTTCAATACATTATAGTACATTTTAAAATAACATTTTATATATATATAATAAGTAATAAGACCAAAAATATTTATTAACAAAATAAACATAAAATAGTTTTGATTTTATGTTTGATTTCAATTTTATAATTTTATATGTAATATAATAAATATAACACTATTTGTCACATTATAAAATTAAAATTTACCGCACACTCTATGTTAATTTTTAATTTATATTTCTGTTTTCATTTTAATTTAAAAGTTACATTTTTATTTATTAAATTTGTATTTGTTTTATTTAGATTTATATATATTCATACTGTTTTTATTCATTTTTATTTCAGTTTTAGTTGTTTTAGGACATAAATTAGATTATTTTTTATTTATTTTTACATTTTTCATTTTTCATTTTAATTTAAAAGGTAAAGTTTTAGTAAAAAGTAAAATTGTTTTGTCATTTTTAGTAGTTGATTTATTTATATTTATATATATTCATATTGTTCATATTTATATTCTTATTTCAGTTTTTGTTGTTTTAGTATTTAAAAAATAAATTAAAAATAAAAACTGATTTATTTCAGTTTTCATTTTAATTTATACATTAAGGTTTTGGTAAGAAATAAACATTTTTGTCATTTTAGTTGTTTTAGAACATAAATCAGTTTATTTATTTATTTATTTATTTTTTTCATTTTAATTTAAAAGTTAAAGTTTTAGTAAAAACTAAAATTGTTTTGTCATTTTTAGTACATGTTTTATTTATATTTATATATATTCATACTGTTTTTATTAATTTTAATTTCAGCTTCAGTTTTAGTTGTTTTAGCACATAAATCAGTTTATTTTTAATTTATAAAAAAAATCATATTAATGTAAAAGTTAAAGTTTTAGTAAAAAGTAAAATTGTTTTTCATTTTTAGTACTTGTTTTATATATATGATCATATTGTTTTTATGAATTTTTATTTCAGTTTTAGTTTTAGTTGTTTTAGGACATAAATCAGTTTTTCATTTTAATTTAAAAGTTAAAGTTTTAGTAAAAACTAAAATTGTTTTGTCATTTTTAGTACATGTTTTATTTATATTTATATATATTCATTCTGTTTTTATTAATTTTAATTTCAGCTTCAGTTTTAGTTGTTTTAGCACATAAATCAGTTTATTTGTAATTTATTTTAATTTTTTTCATATTAATTTAAAAGATAAAGTTTTAGTAAAAAGTAAAATTGTTTTGTCATTTTTAGTAGTTGATTTATTTATATTTATATATATTCATATTGTTCATATTTATATTCTTATTTCAGTTTTTGTTGTTTTAGTATTTAAAAAATAAATTAAAAATAAAAACTGATTTATTTCAGTTTTCATTTTAATTTATACATTAAGGTTTTGGCAAGAAGTAAACATTTTTGTCATTTTAGTTGTTTTAGGACATAAATCAGTTTATTTACTTATTTATATATTTTTTTTCATTTTAATTTAAAAGTTAAAGTTTTAGTAAAAAGTAAAATTGTCATTTTTAGTACATGTTTTATTTATATTTATATATATTCATACTGTTTTTATTAATTTTAATTTCAGCTTCAGTTTTAGTTGTTTTAGCACATAAATCAGTTTATTTGTAATTTATTTTAATTTTTTTCATATTAATTTAAAAGATAAAGTTTTAGTAAAAAGTAAAATTGTTTTGTCATTTTTAGTACTTGTTTTATTTATATTTATACTTATATTCATATTGTTTTTATTTCAGTTTTAGTTGTTTTATATAGTGTATATATTTACATTTTTTTTATACAAATATAAAATTCATATTTGATTCATTTCGGTTAACATTTTATTTATGTAAAGTGACAGGAAAACGTCATAGTTTTAGTTTTAGTTTTAACTAAAGGTGTCCAGACGTTTTTTTTCAGCAGGGTTTGGGGTTATGGAGGCCGTTCAGAGTCTTTCCATGATGCATAATTTACAATTGTGGGTGATTTCATCTGTGGTTTTCACAGAGCTTCAGCCAGTTTGTGAGATCTCCTGCGTGTGTGTGAGGAGCGCAGTCGGGAGCTAAAGAAAGAACGGCTCGGATTTGGGCGTCAAATTCTGGAAAATAGGACAAACTAATTCTTGCGTATTGGCAAGCGGCCGCCTTCGGCAGCGCAGATGAGCTCAGCGATGTGACGCGCTTCTGTTTCTCTCCTCAGGGTCGATGCATCAACTTCCAGCGAGTGAAAGAGGAGGCGGCGGCGGCCAAAGCTCCTCCGCGAGCCCAGAGCTCACCGCCTCCGCCTCCGCCGGCAGCCCGCCCCGTCCCCTCGCCTCAGCCCGCCTCTACCGGCACCCCGGGACGCCGCCCGAACGAGAGAAACGCCCAGCCTCCCCTCGGCGCCGTTCACCCGTACGTCGGCCAAACCAAACGCTCCTCTCGCCAAAAAACGCACGCGCTATTTATCGGTCAGCTTCCATTAGGATGTGGTGTGTCGTTTGTTGCTGGACAGCAAAAAAAAAATGTAAGAAAAGCGAAAAGAGAAACAACTGTCGTGACAAAAATTCAACTACTGAGTTTTCCGCAGGCAGATCAAGAGAGAGCGGTTTTAGCTTTTTAGTTCTCTTCCTTTTTTTTGGTTTTTAATTTCTCGAGGCTGGACGAATGATTCCCGTTCATGTACAAATGTTGTAAAGCACATATGAATCCTACGAGCTTCTGATATCATGCCAAAATGTCCCAAGTAACCAGTATTAGATGCTATGTTATACTGTTAGTGCCTCTGGAGTGTTTTGATTAGCGTATGCGGTGTCGAGTCACAGGTTTTACAGGGGTGAGTTGCAGGTTTTCTCAGGTGAGTCTCTGATCCTGTACGAGGGGAAAATCAGCAAGTGATGAATGTGTAAAGGCAGGGTTGGGCCGGTTCTTTTACTGTAGATTAATGTCGTAGTATGTCACAAGTTCCTTCGTTTAGGTACAGCAGGGTTCGATCACACTCTTGCTGGAATTCTGACAGATTCTCGAAGGTGCACGAGTGGGATGCAAGAACGCTTTGGGTTTTGTTTTCCGGATCTTGCACTGAAAAAATGGTAACCTAAACATTTTAATTCATTGTTTGAGTCACAAAATAGCATTTAGCATCACTGAATTCACCTACATACTTTTTTAGAGGATCGAATCCGGTCACATTTCTCTCTTTTCGGTAACATTTGCAGGTTACCACTTTTTACAGTGTGGGTGAATGTCATGAAAACATGTCTAGATCACACCAAAAGCAACAGAAAAAGAAAGAAAGAAAGTTTTTAATGCATTTTGACATTGTTTTGATGTCAGTTGAGCACACTTAAGCCCAATTCTCATTACCGTTTTGCATCAAGATTAGTTTTTTGTAATTACTGTTATTTTTTTTGTTATTGTTATTTTTTACTCTCAATATTTTTCGACTGTTACCATTGAGAAATTATGTGACAGATTTTAAAAATGTATAAATCTCACACGCTTTTCAAACTTGTATTATTATGATATTTTATTAGCAGTGTTCCATAATGATTCAAGCTTATGATTCAAGTATTATTTTTGTTTGTTTGTTTGTTTATATTGGACTTTTATCCAACGCTTGTGAGATAATATGATCTGGAATTATATCCAGAACTATATTTTCTCTATGTATGAATGCAAAATTTTTTTGACACTGAATTAAAAATAACAATTTTCTTTCTTTCTTTCTTTTTTAATTTTATTTTATTTTATTTTTAGATTTATTTTTGTTTTAGTTTATATTGGACTTTTATCCAACATTTGTGGGACAATATGATTTGAAATTTCATCTGAAACTATATTTTCTCTATAATAAATGTAAAAAATATGAATGCTTTTTTTTTTTTTTACACTGAATTAAAAATAACAATTTTCTTGCTTTTTTTTATTTCTTTTTTTTAGTTTATATTGGACTTTTTTCCAACACTTGTGAGACAGTATGATCCGGAATTATATCTGGAACTATATTTTCTCTATAATAAATTTGAGAAATATGAATGCAATTTTATTCGGGACTCTAAATTAAAAATAAAAAAAGGTAATTGCAAATTTTTATCTCAAAATTCAGACTCTGAAAAAAATGTAATTGCCAATAGTGGAATTCCAAGTTTACATCTCACTTTTTTCTCCGATTTTTTTTTTTAGATTTTCAGAATTTTTTTTTTACATATTAAAAATTATTTGTGACTTTTTCTCTTACAGTGCTGGTTTTTCTTCTTAGAATTGCAGTCTCACAATTCCAACTTCATATCTCACAAGTTTATATCTCACAATTCTGACTTTATACTTTGCTATTCAGACTAGACAGAATTGTGAGATTGAAAGTTGCATTTACCTGTTTTATTTATCTTGTGGCAGAAACAAGCTTCCGTAATTATATAATACAATATTTGTATCTGCATATATTAAGAGAAGTACAGCAAATATTACCATGATATATAAATACTAAATTGAATTTTTTTTTATTCAAAAAATTATCATTCTAACATTAAAATAATGTTGTTGTTTTTTTCTTGCAGTACGGTAATGAGAATAAGGGAGTGTCCTAAATGCTAAATGTCCAAAAGATAGATTTCTTTTTCTCTACGTAAAATAATTCTTAGGTCTGTTTTCTTAAGATCCAGGCATGTTGGTGATGGGTTTTGGTGAGATCAGGGTTGTTCATTGTCAAGGTTGAACCTCTAAATGCAAAGTCAGGTCAGTTCTCGTCATGTTTTCTGTATTCCGCGGCTGTACTGTACGTATGTTGATATTCATCTTGTTTCTTTGCGTTTCATCATCAAACATATTGCAACTGCAGGGCAGTTCACAGCATTTAATTTATTATCCCCACGCCTAAAGGAAGGTACTTGAATATGACAAGGTGTCCTCTGTTACAAACAGGACACTGTGCATGAAACCAAAAAATAGTAAAATAAAAAAATCACTTAGCCTCAGATAACAGCCAGTGCCTTCTGTGTGTGTGTTTTTTTGTTTTTTATTCATTTTTTCATGTCCTTCAAGTATGATACAGTAGCACTGTTTATACTTTTGTTGCATTAAATAAAACGATTGGTGCATGATTTTTTTTTTCCATTCTCCCCATTCTGTCATGAAAGTGAAATAGTGCTCCGCTGTGAACAAGCAAAAACTCATTTCACCCAGTATTAAAATAATCGTGGACCAAACCAAAGCCGTTGATGTGGACAGCTGCAGTCTGATGCTAGAGGTTTTTGCTTTTGTTTGGATTTGTGTTGTTTTATTTGCTTGTGGCAATCATTTCAAACATTGTGATCTGTACTTTTCCACAAAAAAACATTGATACCAGAATTATAAATCACAATTATATTGTGTTACGATGTAGTAAGTGTATTAACAACAATACTGATGCATCTATTGAAAGGGCTCATAAAGTTTACTTTTTTCACAGTATTAATAAAGGTCGACTTTCAAGCTTTTACTGCGTTTTCTGGTTATTTCTACGCCTGCGTGTCAGAAGACGTGTAACTAAAGGGTAATTAAGCATCTAAAGCTGCTTTTGTGGCCTTTGGACATTGGTTTTTTATTTAGGATGACTTTTGTTATGCTAAACGTTTCATGTAAATGTAATGCAAGACAATGCATGTAGAGTAAATGTACACAATAAACCTCTTTACCTCTCACTGACCCTCACAGCAGGTTCATAGTCCATTAAATCTACTCTGGGTTTCCCAGCAAAGACTGGACAAATCTTGTTCTCGTATCTTGACAATAATCCATAGGAAATTAAAAGTGAGTTAAGAGGTAAATGCACAATATGATGGAAGAACGAGGATTTGTAGCTCATAATATGAAGTAAAATGAATACCTTGTTTACATTTTAGAATATATTGAAGGCATCTGTTTAACCCTTTAACTGTCACCGTCCTCCAGGTTTACTTCATCATATTACAAATAAATCCTAATATAACCATGACAAACTATACATCGTTGAAAAGGTCTAAGATAAGTAAATATCCTCAATAGATATTTTACTATATTTTTGTAATAGAAATTACGTAGGAAAAGTGATAGATTAATATGTGTCAAGAGTGCCACTTAAAAATCTAGTTCTGACCTTTGTCACAAAAGACTTTCTTCGTTGCCTTTTTCCCGTAATAGAAATCATAAGAAATTATACATCAGTTGAAAACTTCAAATATCCAAATTCATTCTTTTAAAGGCATTTTAAAATCAGACATTGCATTACCATGGAAAATGTACATCAAAATCATATTACAAAATGTTTTCATTCATGAATTATACAAATTTAAGTCTGGATAGTGCATTTTTATGTCTGTTTTTAAACATGGGTGTGATCGTTAAAAGGTTAATGTAAAAAAAGTTTTTTTTGTTTTTTTTTTTTATGGTGGGGGTCAAATTGAACCTATATTTCAATGCAAAAATCACACTAAAAACAAACAAACAAACAAAAATGTTCACCAGTATTTGTGACCATTCAGAAATCAAAATGGGTCAAAAACATAATGCAAAGACATTTTTTTTATTTGAGTATCATTAATATACTAGTATAGTTTTTGTTGATATTTTAAATTAGATTTAATTTTTATATTTTGTTTTCATTTTAATAACTTTACTATATTTTTTAATGTCTGTATAGTTTTTAAATAAGTTTTAGGTTTTATTTTTTGTGTATTTAGTTCTAGATATTTTTGTATTTAAACTTAAGGATTAGTTCATTTCCAGAATAAAAATAATTTACTCACCCCCATGTCACCCAGCCAAGAAATAAGGGTTTTATCTAGCAAAACAAGCAGTCATTTTCAAAATAAAATTGTATATACTTTTTAACCACAAATGCTCATCTTGCACCAGCTCTGCGATGTGCGTTTTCATGTATTGCATATTCATGTTGGAAAGGTCACGCACAGTTAGTTCTTCATCTGTATAGTTTGGTTTAAAAAGATAAGGTAGGGTGAAAAACTCCATCTCATTTTCTCCTCCAACTTCAAAATCATCCAGCATCGTTGTTTTATGTCACGCGCGAACTTTTCTATGTTATTATTTAATCCGTGAGGTCGAACTAGTGCAAGACGAGCATTTGTGGTTAAAATGTATATACAGTTTTATTTTTTTAAGAAAATGACCAATGGGTTTCACTAGATAAGATCCTTCCTCCTCGACTGGGATCGTGTAGAAGCTGCGTTTAAACTGCAATTTGGACCTTCAACTCGTTGAGCACCATTAAAGTCCATTATATGGAGAAAAATTCAGAAATGTTTTCCTCAAAAACGTTATTTTTTTTTCAACTGAAGAAAGAAAGACATGAACATCTTGCATGGCATGGGGGTGAGTAAATGATCCGGAAATTATTCTGGAACTAATCCTTTAAACTTAACAAAACCAAGAAATGTTGTCTTGGCAACTAGCTAAAGTAAAACAAAACAAAATAAATATATTTATTTTATTTATTTATTCTGATTTGTTTTACATGAGAAGGATTGGGGGAAGAACAGATCACTGTGGGAACAATGGGAGGTGTTTTCCACGGTGGAATTCTGGGAACACTAGGAATGAGGCGGGTCGAATCACATGTGCTGTGGGCAGATGATAAACTCACACAGAAGCACAGGTGGGAGAACATCTGCATATAGAGACTTAAGCAATGACCGCTGGAAAAGCACCACTGACGTAAAAAATGCACTGACTGTCAGAAGAACGTTTTCTACAGAAGCGTGTAATACTGTACAGACAAAAATGATCAAAATAACTACAGTGAGGCTGAAAAACAAGCAAAGAGACTCATCAGCATTATGAGCGGGATTCTAAAGGACAATACTGTAGACCAAATGTAAAAAAAAAAGCTTTTTTTAACCTTTCAAATAAAGATACATTTTAAAAAATGTTTAAATAGTTTTAAAATATATTTATATGTTTACATTTAGATTAATTAACATATTCATTAGTATATATATGTAATTTTTCTGTTATTCAAAGTGTCAAAATATGTGGTGCGACCATCCGGACATAACTGTTGTTTTGTAAACATCTTTGAAATTACCCTAAATTTATTCAGATTCATTTTCTGCACTATTTAGCATGATTTCTGAAGTTTTGTAATCCTGTATAAAATTGCAAAGCATTTGGATTTATATTTCCATCATGATTACAAACTTTGTCCAACGATTTCCATTTTATAAAATATCATATGGTGCAACCATCAAGAAACTACCATTTTGGGACTTTTACGTTGAAATCCATTCAACGATAGGACTTCGCAACATATAACAATTTGCCAATGACTCGTGGAAGCATCAAACAGGTTTGTAACTCTCTCTCAAATTTGGTGTGTAGATACCACATTTGGATATCATGTGGTATGACCTCCAAAAAATCAATGAATATTAAGTTATTTTAACAAGTATTTATAAATGTATAAGTGTCATAGTGACCTTTTGGGGGAAGCTAGCTTGTTTTGTTTAAGTGGCCAATTCTGTGCTCGTAAATTTTGACTGAATTTGAAAATGTCATGGGGTGCGACCACTGCCCAGATTGGCAGTTTTTGTGCTTTTATGTTTAATGATGCAATTTGGGTCATTTCAGACGGTTTATGTTTAATCTTTGTACAATAGTATAAAGTTTGGTAATTATGCCTTTATTAGTAATTTATTATTTATTTAATAATAACTATTAATAACAGATCGCTGTAGCGCCACAGTTCAAGCGGCACATGAACTGATCATCTCTTCATCTTTACTAGTTACAGCACGAAATAAACATGAATGAACATCAGAAGGTATCTTGTTTCAACCATGAAAAGATGTCAACACACACCTCTCCTGTCTGGTTTGTTTGTCGGACAAAACAGCGCATTTGGCATTATGGTCAGATCACCTGTTAATCAAACTCCCGGTTAAGGGTCAATTGAGCAGCCAAGATTAGGCAAAGTTCAGAAATAACTGCGGCTGAAGAAATGTCGGCAGTTAATGCCGCATGCTGCACTTTTCACACATCTCTTTAAATAGATTTTTAATGATATCAGGCCTTTGCGTCATTTGGGGCAACCACTCGTCATGTGGTGCGACCAATAATAGGAATAACTGTATTCAGTTAAAAACAAAATATCTCATTTCTGTGGTTGAAATATGAGTCACTGCTACAGCATGCTTAAGTGAATGGTATTTTTAAAACCTTTTTTATCAGTTCTATACAATTTACAGGAAAAATAAGTCTGCTAACTACATTTAAAAAGGTAACTCTGAAATTATAAAACAAAAATATGAGATCATTATTTACAAAAACTCTAAATAAATGCAAGTACTTGGTTTCTAAACACTTTACTGAGAACAATAAAAAAAAAATGTTAAGCATGTTAAGGAAATGAATTCATTTTAGTATAAATCATGGTTGCACCACATGACACTTTTAAGGCTATGACCAATTAATCAACTTTAATATGAATTTATGTGTACACAATGTTCTTTAAACAATATAATAAAGCAAATGCCATGCTACTTACTAATGCTTTGTGTTTTACAAATGAAAACATTTTTGTTTTTTTAAAAACTGCTTTACGATTTGTGGGAAGGTTTGTTCATTGTGCGTGTCTTTAGCGTGTCTGATAAGGGCTTTGGGGTTTTGGCATCGCAACAGTAAACACACACACACACACGCTCACGTTTCTAAAAATCCTAATGGTGCGTCATTCAAGAGTCCTAATAGCCCAGTGATTTATGAGCTCTGTATGTTACAGTAAAGCAGTGCCCTTGACACAAAACTGGAAACGATTAAATAACCATTCTCTGGAAATGAGGCTGTTGTTCCAAAGCAAAGTGAACAGGGAATTTGGTGTTTACAATGACAAACGAAGAAAATTCCTCCAAACGTCAGACACGATAGCAAGGCGTTATTTTTTCCGGTTGCCGAATCCGTGGCCTGTGGTAATAAGGTGACCCGATGATGAAACCGGGTGAAACGGTCTCTCGGGGCTCGGCCTGCGGTCGGGCGCACCAGCCCGAGCTGTAAATCCCCCCTGGGCTTTGTTTATGCACGGCCTGACTGCGTCCACCGACACTCGGTGATATTTTTCTGCTCGAAAACCCCGGGCCAAGGGAATGTGCTGATTGTCGGGCTTTTTGGAGCCATTCTCACATTGCAACCCCATCTGAACTTCCCTCGGCGAACCTTCCCGCGCCACTCCTGCGCTCCTCCGTCCTGCTGTTTGGATGCCCTTGTCTCCAAGGTAACACACAAAGACACAGATGTTTCTCGGTTAGCCAAAGTAATTTGTGAGGACAGACGGAGCCCGGAAGACAAGTATAGGCCTTCGCCGAGAGTGCAGTCTGACGAGACGTTTTGGAGTGAAAACACTGTAATCAAGACATGACATGAACCCTGCAGAAAGCCTTTACCAGGAATGCGAGCGCTTTCATCAAGATATTTGCATAATGTCTGGCTTGTCTGGGGATCCATATCTGAAAATACTTTGATACAAGTCTCAGCCTTTTCCGGTGAACCATTACTCTCACGCTCAATAAAAGCGAGCCCGAGTTGTTTTCAGCACTGGAAAAATCTGTGATCTTGGTGCGACAGGTATCTTCTTTGATAATCCAAATCCCATTTATAGACATCAACAAAACTCATGATGCTTTCTTGTACGTTTCATTGAACGTTTAAATGTAATGACTGTACAAATGTCAAGTGACACCATCAAATTTGTACACGTATCAATTTTTATTATGTATTCCTAATTTTAAAACTTTTTCATAAAGTTTTTACAACGTTGCACCACATAACATTTTCTCATCTAAACTTGGTTGTCATAAAAAGGCCAAATGATCTGATAAAACCTAGACAAAATGGGTCATCTCTATGATATCATGTCCTGTTTTATCATTTGAATTTAGTGAGTGTAAAAATGTCATGTGGTGTAACCATCACATATGTACACATCCTAATATTTTCATTAGTTTTCGAACACTTCATAAATTTCTTCTTAAATATTTTAGTTTTTGTTCATTTCTGCAAAATCACACCACGTGACATTTTCTCAACTAAACGTGCCACAGTGTCATGTGGTGCCATAAATGTCATGTGGTGTATCACATATGTACACAACTTAATATTTTCAGAATTTTTTAAACACATTTTCCAATTGTACTTTTTTTAAAAATAAATATCAATGTAATTAAATGTAATTTAATTTCATGTGGTGTAACCATCAAATAAGTACACATCTTACAACATTTTTTTAATGAAAAATTATAAATTATTGATACAGAAATAAGGTTAAAGTTGGACCACATGACATTTTTTTCAACTAACCTTGTCTTGTTATAAAAAAAAAATGTCAAATTGTCTGATAAAATATTGACATCTCTAAAATTTAATTTTCTGTTTTCTGTTTTTTTTTTCTCTGTATGTTTCTCCATGTTGGTTTCTTATGTCTGTAAAATATTTTTATAGAATTATCAATGAAGGTTTAAATTTAAAGTTTGTAAAATGTCCTGCAACCATCAAATATCTTAATATTTCATAAAAGTTTTTAAACCTATTTTTAAATGAAAAATTTAAAAAATATATATAATAATTAATTCAGAAATATTTTTTGCAAAGTTGCAGAACATGATGTTTTCTCAGTTAATCTTGACTTGTCATACAAAAGAACATATTATGTGATAAAACCGTGACAAAATGGGGCTCTATGAAGTCCTAATTTTATTTATTTATTTATTCATTCATTCATTCATGTATTTGTTTTATTTATTTATTTATTTTTATTTGGTTTGGGGGTTTTTTTGCAGTTGCACCACATGACATTTTAATTCACTTTTTTTGACCCTGGACCACAAAACCACTCTTAAGTATCGCGGGTATATTTGTAGTAATAGCCAAAAATACATTGTATGGGTCAAAATTATTGATTTTTCTTTTATGCCAAAAATCATTAGGAAATTAAGTAAATATCATGTTCCATGAAGATATTTTGTAAATTTCCTACTGTAAATATATCAAAACTTAATTTTGCTAAAATATTAATAGTAAATAGTAATATGCATTGTTAAGAACTTAATTAGGACAACTTTTAAGGTGATTTTTTTGCACCCTCAGATTCCAGATTTCAAATAGTTTTATCTTGGCCAAATATTGATATTACATCAATGAAAAGCTTATTTATTCAGCTTTCATATGATGTATAAATCTCAATTTGGAAAAATTGACCCTTATGACTGGTTTTGTGGTCCATGGTCACATATTACATAATTATTTTTAATAATTGAACAGTTTAACTAAGGAATCATTATAATTGTCACTTTTTGCTTTTTTCACTTTTATTTCAATAAAGCATTTTTCTTCATTATAATATCAAAACAGTTGCATCTGACATTTTTTATTTCATGCCTCTAAAAATGTGGCAACATGAACTTTAATTCAGAAACTAAAAACCTAATCATAGATGAAGCGAATTCAAGTGACTGTACGCATGGTACTAACATAAACTAAGTTCCCTCAGAAAATAGAGCCCTTGGTGTTTGAGGCTTAGAGTGTGTTTGTGTCTTTGTTCAGGTTTGTGAGTATGATGTTTAGTTAATCCTGAAACTGCTAAGCCCTGCTGAGGGAAGCGTTTCAATGGGCCGGCACGGGCTGCATGTGCCGGGCCGTCATGCAAACGTGGCACCCTCCTCTGCCCCCTCCTCTCCTCCCACTCCTCCTCCTCCTCTTTACTGGCAGCGGCAGACCACCATGGCCCCGGGGGCGAGATCTGTGGCGGGGCCCCGCTCTCATGTCACCGGCTCTGAGAGATTACGCTGACTCCTGCTGGTCAGAGCAGGCGAGCTGCTGGCCCGCTCCACACGCCAACCTCAACTCCAGTCTGAGGCCGGACTCAAGGTTTTGGGGTTTGACGAGAAAGAATGCTAGAAACAGCAGAGAAACCTGATCCCAGATCTGCTGTGTGAACTGAATGCCCTACAGAGGACGGAAAAACCAGGGGGAAAAGGATAAAAGAGACAAAAGAATGAACTGATGAATAATCCAGTTTGCTTTCTGTCATCTAAACTGAATTAATTAGAGGGTTTTAATCTTTTTTAATCGTTTTTTTTTTTTAATAAAGAATATTTATTAATTTAAATTTAAAAGAAAAATGTACTATAATTTATTCTTTACTTATTTTGACATTTATAAAATGTTTTGTTGTGTTGTTGTTATTTTTTACATTTTGATGGGTGCATTTTAAATCATTTTTAATTACTGTATTTTTGCACAGTCAGAGATGTTGCAATGATGACAAAGTGTTTCTTTTCCAAACAATGTTGCTAAATGAAATGAAATGTGTATTTCAGCGTGTCAGCAGATTATTTTGCGAGCGTGAAAATAGCCCCTAATGCACAACAGATGATGTTTCTAGTAACAAAACTATGCAGGGAGTGTCAATCACATTCAGATGAAGAGCGCTGCTGCATTTTAAAAATATAAATAAATAGATACATAAAAATGGCATGTGGAAACACTGGGTGGTTAAGTGTTTATCTCTAATCACCAGTGGAGTGACATGTCCGCACAGAGAGGAGTCTGGGATTACAGCGCTTTACAACACACAATTACTGCAGATTTGGCCTCTTGGAGCAGCATGAGGTGCTCACTTAAAATAATTAAAGCCAGGAAGCATTAAGGTAAACATTCATTGTCTGACACGACATTTCGCCAACATATTAGCATTAGTTCACAGTCTCACTGGTTTACTTTATGTTTAAACTAGTTCTGAAAAAAAGGGGAGCGACGTACACTCATGCAAAACTGTCGCTAGGACATCCTAATGGAGAAAATCAAGGTTTTTTTTAATTAATCGTATATCCAATATCTGGGCAAAGGTTTCTGTTTACAGCTTGTTTTTGCAGCGCTGAGCAATGTAGCCAATCACAGACAGTTCTGATCAGAGACAGCCAATCAGAGGCGTTTACATTAGTATCCAGTGCATTAAAAAATGTTTCAAATGTCATTTTGATTATCAAAGTTCATATTGAAAACAGAAAGAGAGCAAGGGATCAGTGGACGGGTGGTTGATGTTTGGCAGCTTGTAGGGGTTCAGATGTTCAGTGTCTGTGGCCTGACTGAGATTTCTGTCTCTAATCCAGATTAAATGCATCCAATGTACCGTACTTCACGTGCTGGCACGCGTCCCTCCTAAGCCTGATCCAGGACAAAATGTGTGTCACAGTCACACAAGCCATATTTGTCAGCTTTTTCAAATTTACACTTAAAATGTGTTTTTTATTTATTTATTGTTCTTACAACCAAAAGTAAATCATTTGTTGGTTAATTTCCCATGACAAGTGCAAACACTGTCTCTCCGTGGTGGTATAAAAACACTGCACTGTTTCTTTAAACAGCCCAACCAGGCCTGCAGTGAGTTTGGGGAGGGGCTGTCTCTTTTTCTGACCAATGGCTGACAGGGGGTGTGTTCAGGAAACCTGTTTGAACACAACCATTGTTTATGTTGACAGTCATGGAAATTGTAAGCATTTTTGAACAAATGTATAGACTCCTTTTTAATTAATTAATTATATTAGAAATCGAAATATGAAAATACTGAAATTATTGACAGTCATGGAAATTTTGGACACTTTTTTGAATAAAATGCTTAACTCCTTTCTATACTAAAATAGTTATCAATTATATCTTTTTTTAAATGGATTTGCATAGTTTACATGGATAAATGAAAATCTGCAAAACAATTTGTTGAGTCAACTTAAAATAATTTGTAACCTGGCTGCCTTAAAATTTTAAGTTCAGTCAACTCAAAAAAAGTTCATTCAACTTGAAATGTTAAATTATACTAAGTGAAAACTTAGATATTTGAGTTGAATCAACTTACAATTTTAAGGCAGCTGGGTTACTTACCCATCTGTTAAGTTTAGCAAACACAAATATCTAAGTTGTTACTTAGTACAACTTAACATTTCAAGTTGACTAAACTTATTTTAGTTGACTGAACTTAAAATTTTAAGGCAGCATGGTAACAAATTACTTTAAGCTTAAGCTTAAGTTTTTTTATTTTTTACAGTGTACCAGTCCAAAGTTTTTGGATACTACGATTTGTAATGTTTTTTAAAGAAGTCTCTTCTGCATTTATTTGATCCAAAGTACAGCAAAAACAGTAAAATTCTGAAATATTTTTACTATTTAAAATAACTGTTTTCTATTTGAATATTTTTTTTAAATGTAATTTATTCCTGTGATCAAAGCTGAATTTTCAGCATCATTACTCCAGTCTTCAGTGTTACATGATCCTTCAGAAATCATTCTAATATACTGATTAGCAGTATATTTAAATAAGTTCAGAAGAACATCATTTATCTGAAATAGAAATCCTCTGTAACAATTTAAATGTCTTTATCATCACTTTTGATCAATTGAAAGCATCCCTGCTAAATAAAAGTATTAATTTCTATTAACTTCTATAAGAACTAATTTCTTTTGAATGGTGTAGTGTATAATGTTACAAAAACATTTTGTTTTTAGATAAATGCTGGTCTTTGGATCTTTCTTTTAATCAAAGAAATCTGAAAAAATGTACTCAACTGTTTTAAATATTGATAATAATAATAATAAACGTTAATAATAAATGTTTGTTGAGCAGCAAATCAGCATATTAGAATGATTTGTGAAGGATCATGTGACACTGAAGACTGGAGTAATGATGCTGAAAATTCAGCTGCACATCACAGAAATAAATTACATTTTAAAATATATTCAAATAGAAAATATTTCTACATTTTACTGTTTTTGCTGTACTTTGGATTAAATAAATGCAGGCTTGGTGAGCAGAAGAAACTTTTAACTGGTAGTGTACATAAATTGTTTCAACAATACGTTTGAACAAAAATCATGTTTTCGGAGCAGTACGGTCAGTTAGGTGTCAATCTTAGGCCACAGAAGAAAACAAGAGATTACTGTGTTAGTCCTGTTCTTCTTCATTACTCCTCCTCATCCTCTCCTCCATTGACTCACACCCACACACCAACTGTTTTCAGCGGCTCTGAGCAGCTTTTATCTTAGGTCTGTTGGTTGGATCTTTTTACAAAGTAGCATTAAGTTCACCTGTAAAACCTGCTGTTGGTTTCATCTCAATGCATTCTGCTCAACAGCTGTGACCTTCCAATCCGGATTTCTGTGCTAAATTCAGGAGGCATTTAACAGTCTCCCCAGAAACAGAGAATAACACAGATCTGCTGTGCGATGACCTCATTGCTTCTCCGTCCAGCTGGGAAAACTGAAAAATACTCATAATCTCATACTAGAATTTAACACAAACATGATCGATTTCATGGCAGGAGCACGAAACCCCAGTGGGTTCCGATGACAGAAATCTTTGGTGTTCTTCAAGTAGTTTGTGAAAGAAACTGTTTTTGGTAGCTCGGCATGAAAATCGACAAATCCAGGCTGCATTACTGCAGATTGTCGCTGCCAGCCACACAGATGTGCCCGTTCCAGCTGTAGTCGGCCCATTGGCTCGTGTTTCAGGCACATGTAGAGCGTTTGGAGCGTGTGGGTGGGAAGACGGTCATAATTTCCAGAGAGGAAACAGAACAGCTCACTTACAGCAAACCCACTGAGTTTAAGTCCGGCTGTCGTCCGTTCTCGATTTGACCAAGCCTCTTCACTCACCGTACACATTTTAGGCACTTGCCAAAGACGAATTCCTGTACTTATTTGACATGTGTGTTGAGGATGAGAAAGAAGAAACATTTTTGTTTTATGGCAGCTTTAACCCAGCTTGCTTCTGGCTGCACTTGAACTGCTCAATGTGCTTTGTGTTAGTGAATGTCAGCTTGTTTGAAGATGTTTTCAGGAGCCAGATTTTACATTAGACATCAAGTGGTGACCAGCACAGTATCGGAACTGTTTACGCTACTAAAGTACATAAAAACAAACATTGAAATGTATATTGCACCAAAGAAAGAATTAACAATATGCAATGAATTAAACCTGGAAAATGGGTGTTTTAGTTTTACATTGTTTTATATTTATGGTTTGGTTTTTAAACATTAAAAAATGTACTTTATACTCTTCATTCATTGTAGAAAACACTGCTGTCGGCACTAAACATGTTGGAGTTATTTTAATTTCTACTGAAGTGAATTTAATGCAGTCAGGATCTAATTTCCTGTCTATGTTGAAATCCGCCTAATTTGAGCGCATAATGAGTTTGCACCAAAAAGAAAGTTCAGTGGTTTTGGCAATAGAAATCTTCAAAAGAGTTTGTCTTTGTTAAGCAGCATATTTATAATTTTGAATAAAATCTGGCAACTGTAGTTTCATAAATTGTGCATGAATTTTTCAGACTGGTGCATTCATAAAAACCAAGGCTTTTTTCGCCATGATGAACGTTACCAGATAAAGCTGCAGAATGTTTTTAATAGTCAAAACCATGTTTATTTTGCTGTTCTAATATGCAGGATTGTACTCTAAGAAAAAAATGGGAAAGCTGCTAGGATTTTATTTAAAGCCTTTAAATATAAAGCATTATAAAAGTAGCTTTAATGCATTAATTAAATTGGCTTGAGAAAGGCAACTTACTGAAATTGCTATTTAAACTTACTGTTATTCTTTTTCTGAGACTACAATTTCTGACTGTATCTCCTCCTACAGCTTTAACTCTACAAACTCCAAACTCAGCTCAGATCTTCAGACTGGGGTTTGCTGTATCTTTTCTAACTGATCAGACGTATGATTTTCTGACCATTAAAACTGGGAAAAATCCCATCGACTTACATTGACGGAATGTTCAAATAAGCAACACTATTCAAACTCCAACTGACAAAACTCCCAGAATCCTTTGAGACTCAGTCAAACTTCCCTTCTATGTACTGTATTTATAATCCATTCAAACTCATTCAAACATGCTAGTAACACGCTAATAATGCTAGAAACATGCTAGCAACATGCTAGTCATGCTAGCAACATGTTAGTAACATGCTAATAATGCTAGAAACATGCTAGCAACAAGCTAGTAACATGTGAATCACGCTAGAATCATACTAGCAACTTGCTAATCATACTAGCAACATAAAATTAGCTAGCAACATGCTAGTAACATGCTAACAACTTGTTAATCAAGCTAGAATCATGGTAGCAACATGCTAGTAACGTGAATCATGTTAGCAAATTGCTAATCATGCTAGCAACATGCTAGTAACATGCTAATAATGCTAAAAACATGCTAGCAACAAGCTAGTAACATGTAAATCATGCTAGAATCATGTTAGCAACATGCTAGTCATGCTAGCACGTATTATTAACATCTTAATAATCTTTAGAACATCTTTAACAAGCAAATGTAACTGTAATGAATCATCTTTGAATCATTCACTTGTAAAATCACATCTTACAGCAACATAGAATTAGAAGCAACATGGTAGTAACATCTTAACAACTTGTTAGTCATCAGAATCATGTTGGCAACTTCAATATGTAGATATGTTAGCAAACTTAATCATGTAGCAACATGTGAATCATCTTTAGAATCATCTTGGCAACTGGGTATTTCATCACTGCCACCAACATCTTAGTAACATCTTGTAATAATGAAACATCAACAACAAGCTAGTAACGTGAATCATGCTAGAATATACTAACTTTGCTAATCATGCTAGCAACATGTTAGAAACATGGTAGGAACGTGAATCATGCTAGAATCATGCTAGCAACGTGCTAGTAACATTCTAATCATGCTAGAATCAGCTAGCAACATGCTAGTAACATGCTTATAATTGTTAATCATGCAAGAAACATGATAGTAACATGCTAATCATGCTAGAAACATGTTAACAACATGCTAGTAACATGCTAATTATGGTAAAATCATGCTATCAACATGCTAGTAACTTGCTAATTATGTTAACATGCTAGTAACATGCTAATCATGCTAGAAACATGCTAGTACCATGTTAGTAACATGGTAATCATGCTAAAATCATGCTAGCAACATTCTAGTAATTTGCTAATCATGCCAGAAACATGCTAGCAACATGCTAAACATGTTAGCAACATGCTAGTAGCATGCTAATCATTCTAGCAATACATTAGTAACATGCTAATTATGTTAAAAACATGCTAACAACACGCTAGTAATTTGCTAATCATGCTAGAAAAATGCTAGCAACACGGTAATTACAAATTAATCATGCTAGCAACACACTAGTAACATGCTAATAATGGTAGCAACATGCTTGTAACTTGCTAATCATGCTAGTAACATGCTAATAACTTCCTAATCATTCTAGCAGTATGCTAGTAACATGTTAATCATGTTAATAACATGCTAATATGCTATCTATCTCTTTGTTTATCCATCATCTAACAATTTCTATCTGTCCATCTATCATCTCTCTGACAGATTAGCCTTCAAAACATTCAAGCTTTAAGCTTTAAAAGTACTTTAAATTTTGATTTATTTCAGACTGACAACGTCAAACGTTTTAAATTTTTTCGAACTTTCTGTTCAGGCTTTCTGTAGCCAACTTTAAAGTTTGTCAAACTTTTTTATCTAGTTTTCCTTTGTAATGCATTGTATAATCTCATAGTAAGTTAGTAAGTTAAGTAAGTTGGAATACATTATATTACTTATGTATTCTACTTATCAATTCATTATCTCATCTATTCATTATTTATTACATTGTTACACCTTTTGAAAGGTTTGTCATGTGTTTTATGCATTTAAACACATGACAAACAAACCTTTTCGTATGTGACCCTGGACCACAAAACCAGTCATAAGGGTAATTTTTTAAATTAAGATTTATACATCATCTGAACAAATAAGCTTTCTATTGATGTATGGTTCGTTAGGATAGGACAATTTTTGGCCGAGATACAACTATTTGAAAATCTGGAATCTGGGAAAAATATTGAGAAAATCACCTTTAAGGCAATGCATATTACTAATCAAAAATGTTATATTTACGGTATAGGAAATTTACAAAATATCTTCTTGGAACATGATCTTTATTTAATATGCTAATGATTTTTTCCATTCACAGACATTTCCTTTCACACAACACAACCCAATGCATAATTCAAAATATGGGTAAAACATGCAAAAAAATCAATGCACTTCAATTCATACGATTCTTATTAACACATTACATTGGACATACAGATGCTCTGATCTTAGTTATATTTATTGTCTGAATTTAGCACTGTTTTATTCTCTATTGTCTAGAAACAGAACAGAACGGACCACCAGTTGAGAAATGATGTTTTATGCAACTTCCAGGTGCCATGATTTCATCACAGATGTGCTATGGTGAGACGAAAGGCAAAAATCAACAATAATAAAGTGGAAACCGAACTGCTCCAATTCACAGCCAACATCTGACTGAACAGAATCAAAAGGCTGAATATCCTGAAAACGGACTCTTCTGTTGAATGAGCTCACCATCCTGACACTGAGAATGAATACGACCTCATATAAAACACAAATCTGGCGATTTAGACCTTCGGCTACAGTACAGTCGATAGAGACGGGAAAACGTCCCTCTCTACAGAGCTCTTCTGAGCGGGAACCACAAGAACACACGGCTCCTTGTGAGTCCACATCAATGGAGGCTTTTTCCCAGGCCTCCAGCGCCATGAATGCATGTTTGCTCATGTGTAGGAGAGCGTGGTGAGGCCGTGAATGTGTCATTGAGACACAGCACACTTCCTCATCTCTACTGCCTATAAGCTTTTTGCTTGGGGCTGAGACATTTATCTCATTAGTCATCATTCCCCACCATCTTAGGGACTTTCTTGGGCCGCAGCTGTTGTGTTTTACTGCCTAGCAAGCAGATTTTAATCCTAACCTAACCTAAACAGGGCTGGAGTTATGTAAGGAACCACACCATGGGGAACAAAGTTATTTTCAGTGAACCTGATCCAGAGACATTTTTGTGTGTAGGGTTCATTACCTAAAGAAACACCCAAATATGTGCATAAGACAAGATGCTCATGTTGTGTCTAGATTTATGATATTTAAGTATTTTGGTGCAATCTGTATTTCTTAAATTTAAAAAAAGCAGTGATGAAGATTTGTAATTTGTCCATTTTTATCTGAAATATTTTGTCCACCAAATCAAAGTCATGTGATGCAAACTAAAATAAAGCAACAAAAACATAAAAAGGAACTGATTTCATACATAATTTGACAATGCGATGCTAAATGTTATATGGCTATGATATTAATGAAATAATCATTCATAATATTTGTATCAAAAAGAAATTAATTAATTAATTAATTAATCTGATTAGTTAAAAATAATAAACATTTACAAACCTTTTTTAGGAAAAGTTTCTGTATGTTAAAATAACTACATTAGTTAAAAAAGTACTTTTAAAACATTTAAAAATATTTTTAAAATAATTGTCTAAACTATGGTCAACTAATTATACCTTATTGTTGTTACCATAAATAAATAAATAAATAAAAATGGATTATAATTAATTAAGTATTTGTTAATATTATTTAATATTATTTAAGCCTGAGCTAACATGAACTAAAATAACAATGTAAAATTAAATAACAGTTGTATTTTTTTTAACTAACATTAACAAAAATCAGTAAATACTGTAATAAATGTATTGCTCATTGTAAATTTATGCCTAAATTAAGGTTAACTAATTGGACCTTATTGTAGCGTTACCATAAATAAATAAAATTGATAAATTAAAAATAAATTAAGGACAAAAATGTACAAACGCTTTACGAAATGTTTTCATATGTTAACATTAACTACATTAGTTAAAAAATACTTTTAAAATATTTAAGAAATATTTTTTAAATAATCACAAGTTGCATTTGTTAATATTATTTAATATTATTTAAGCCTGAGCTAACATGAACTAACGAAAGAACAACGTAAAACAAAATAACAGTTGTATTTTTATTAACTAACATTAACAAGGATTAATAAATACTGTAATAAATGTATTGCTCATTGTAAATTTATACCTAAACTAAGGTTAACTAATTGGACCTTATTGTTGTGTTCCAAAAAAAAAAAAAAAAAATTAATAAATAAATAAAATTGAATAATTAAACATAAATGAAAGACAAAAACTTACAAACACTTTACAAACTTTACATTAGTTAAAAAAAATACTTTTTTTATTTAAAAAAATAATCACAAGTTGTACTTGTTAATATTATTTAACATTATTTAAGCTTGAGCTAACACGAACTAACGAAATAACAATGTAAAAAAAAGTAAGTTTTATTTTTATTAACTAACATTAACAAATATTAATAAATAGTGTAATAAATGTATTGCTTATTGTAAATTTATGCCTAAACTAAGGTTAATTAATTGGACCTTATTGCTGCTACCATAAATAAATAAATAAAAATTGATTAATTAAAAATAAATGAAAGACAAACTAATAATATTTAGACCTTTTTGTAGTTTTACCAAAAATAATAAATTAAATAATTAAATAATTGCAAGATGTGTACACCCACATGGAATTCAAGGTGTAAGTAAAATATTTATTACTTTTTACTTAATGGTTCCATGGTTGACATTTTTAGAGCCATTAAATGTAAACTTTAGTTGAAAATTGTATGGGCATGAGTTTTCTAAACCAGATTTAAAAAATTTTTTTTTTTTTTTTTTTTGATCAGCTCAAAATGAGCATATGCAGAAAAATCCCTGACCCTTTCCTGTTTATTTAATGATCTATACATTTCAGAAGAAGAAAATCTCCACATGTGTCATAAACCAGATTTCTAGGAGTTTAGAGGCCTCATACAAGACGGACAGTCAGCTGAGGTCACATTCTCAAACATCATCATAATAAAAACCATCTGGAAATATCAATAACCTACCTGTACAAAAATATTGCACAAGACTCAGGTCTGGCAAGATCAGCAGGAGAAAGGAAGTAGCCCATTTTCCATCACCCATGGAGAGAGAAGACAGGACACCATATTTTCTCAGTGTAGAAACGGGTGATGCCAATACACGGATAAAATGTAGAATAATTTCTAATCTATTCTAAATATATCATTCCACTTTACTAAAGCCAGAACAGGAGTGAGGAGTATTTCTTTGCAAATACCGCCATCGTGTGGCTGACGTGTGCGGTCCAGAGCGCGGCAGTTTTTCCCGCGTGGGCGGGAAGGTCAAACCGCGCGAATGTTTCTCAGTCAGGCCTCGTCAGATCGTCGGCGAGAGTCAGAAACAAAACAAGGAAGACTAAAACCCGAATCAGCAGTGTTAACTGGGTGAGACTGCTCTCTACAGGGACTCCAGCAACACCTCATTTATTCCAGACTTCCAGCAGCCCTCAAACCACATCACAGGAGTCATTAACACAAGAACATTCTGTGCACAACACAACTCACCGTGCGGCACCTATGACTGGTTTATTCCAAGCTTTACAGTAGACGCCATCTTGAACTTTACGCTGACTGACTTCCGGAGTTTGCAATGCTACGTGCTTGTATAAGGTTCTTTTCACAAACTCACATTTTTAAAGGTTTATGGAGTTTGTAATCTACTGGAAGTCTTTTGGAAAGATGTTTCGCCAGTTAAACAAAGGAAATGTTGTTGAACAGTATTGAACACGCTGCATTTTTGTCCGGGTTGCCAGATTTTCACAATAAAACCCACCCCATGCTACTCAAAACTAGCCCAAAAGTAGCCTGATGAGCGGCTTGAGGGGAACCCTGTTAAAAATCGCGTTCCATGGGGTAAAATACGCGGGGGGTTTTTTTGGCGGGGTTTCCCTGGTAAAATTACCAGAGGCTAAATATTATGTTACTGGGGTCTCCTCAACACGGGGCAACAGTGTTAAAGTACCCCAATTCCGTGGGAAAATCGCGGACTTGGCAACCCTGTTTCTGTCCCTAACGGTCTCGTTTTTATTCCCGCCTAAAATTATATATTATTCTAGTTTCAGTCTGAAATATTATTACAGTTAAAGAAATATTGGACCTTCATTTACTTGTATCATTTATCATATTTATTAATATACTTTAAAATGTAATAATTATTTAACATTTAACTTGTTAGATATCATAAAAAAAGTAAATTTCTAAGAACTATATGTGACCCTGGACCACAAAACCAGTCCTATCACGGGTATATTTGTAGCAATAGCTAACAATATGTTGTACATTAGTAAAAAAATAAATAAATAAATAAATAATATTTCTAAAATATTTTTGTATTTGTTGTATTTGTTAATATTATTTAATATTATTTTTTAAGCCTGAGCTTACACGAACTAACAAAATAACATACGTAAAACAATTTTATTTTTAAAACTTTTTTTTATTTTTATTAACTAACATTAACAAAGATTAATAAGTACTGTAATAAATGTGTTGCTCATTGTAAATTTATGCCTAAACATTAATCATTAGAATATTAAGTAAAGATTATGTTCCTGTTGAAGATATTTTGTAAATTTCCTACCATAAATATATAAAAACTTAATTTTTGATTAGTAATATGCATTGCTAAAAACTTCATTTGGACAACTTTAAAGGCGATTTTATCAATATTTCGATTTTTTTTTTTTGCACCCTCAGATTCCAGATTTTCAAATAGTTGTATCTCGGCCAAATATTGTCCTATCCTAACAAAGCAGACATCAATGGAAAGTTTATTTATTCAGATTTTCAGATTGTGTGTAAATCTCTTTTTTAGAATTGACCCTTATGACTGGTTTTGTGGTCCATGGTCATATTATGTACAGTATGGTTACTAATAAATGCTAGAAGGTCCAGTGATAATTTAACCACATTTACATTCCCGCCCGCAGAGGGCAGTATGGTGTGAGGTGGTTAACCCTTTCTGCTGACTGTTATATAAACACTTGTTTTATTAGTTAAGCTCAGACAAACACAAAACTGTTCTTGTAGCAGAGTAAACTCTGAACACTTGCAGATCTGAGAACATGCTGAAATAATTAAGTTTACTAACAAACATCTGTTTGCTTTCCCAGCTGTTCATTTTAATTGACAATTTAAACATCTGAAAAACAAATTACCTTGTAAATGTACATAAGTTTTGTAAAATAGACCATAAGCACATTTAAGAATTTCACACACTTTATCTCTTAATATACAGACAGTCATCTATGAGGAAATTCATGTGAATTCCTGCTAAAGGTTTATGAAAGTTCATGTGTTTCGTAGGTGGGACATTTCTGCAACGCAAGAAATAAAATCATGCTTTGGTAAACCAGAATTATAAATCATAATTATGAGATAAAAAAAAAACAAAACAAGTATGACAAAGTCTAAATAACAAATAGTTCTGACAGATATTTTATATATATATATATATATATATATATATATATATATATATATAAAATTTAAAAAAATGTATAAATATAATTTAAAATTTAAAATTTATATATATATATATATATATATATATATATATATATATATATATCTTATATATATATTTATATATTAATAAAAAAACAGTTAATTATGACAGCCAAAATTGAGATTAAAAAGTCAAATTATGAGTCAGAATTGACAAACAATTATGACAAACATTCAAAATTATGACAGTCAAAATTGAGAGAAAAAAAATTGACAAATAAATCAATTATGACTATCAAAATTATGAGAAAGTCACAGTTTTGACAAATAATTGATAGTCAAAAACAATTGATAAACATCCAAAAAAAAAAAAAATCAAAATAATGAGTCAAATACCAGAGTCAGATCTGACATCGTCAATTAGTCAAAATTACGAGTCATAATTAACGCATTAAAAATTCTAATAATGACAATCAAAATTTTGACAAAAACAATTAACATTTACAGTTGCAAAAAGTCAAAATAATGAAATGTCAAATACTACTGTCAAAATTGAGATCAAGTAAATGATTTCAGTCAAAATTATGAGTCATAATTATAAGAAACTATGAACAAAATGTCAAAATTGTGATAAAAATCCAAATAAAAGTTGAAATCATAAAATGGTCAATCATGACACTTACATTTTTTTTTTAAATCTTATCAGTTATTAAATTTCTTATTAAATGAATGTTATTAAATGACTTTTCATCTTATAATGACTTGCCGTCTCAATTTTTAAATATGTCTTCTGTTACAATTATGATGTACTAAAGCATGATTCTTTTGTTTTCTGTGTCAGAAATAGGCGTCCAAACACACAGGCCCACATCAGCTTGAGTAAAGTGTAATAATGGCTTCTTATAATCTGGGATCTGAAAGAAAAACGTCCAAAGGGAGTCTCCTGAAAGCGTCCCAACACAGTGGGGCGAAAAAGATCCGCATGTATGGCTTCCTAGCAGCTTCCTCAGTCAAATCTGGAAACTTCGTGTCATGAGACAAACCTTAATCCACATCATACACATCAGACATACAATCAAAAACAACACAAAGAAAACATCTACTGAAACACTGAACGCAGAACAATTGTTGTATTGAACCATGCGCCTAGAATGATTGCAAAAGTAACAGGTCGTTCTTCGCCTTAAATCTAAAACTGTTATGATCGCAACCCAAAATACAGACTTACACCCCTATCTTCCACTCATTTTTTAATATTACTAGCAGAAGTGTAGCATTTCTGACATGTTTGTTTAACAAAGAGACGAAGCGGATGCTAATGAGAGAATAACTATGAAGGTTTGCCGTTTTGGCTCGATCATTAGCAGCAGCAGCGCATCTATCTGGGCTGTTGTCACAGCATAAGGGTTTCATATTGTGCTGACTAAGGATTTCAGTTTATGGAGACAACCGGAGGTCACACAGCTCCCGTCGCTACTAAAAACCAGGAAAAAGGCAGCATAGAATGCAGGATTTAAGGAGTGCACAATGATACTGTGTACTGTTTCTATCTTATCAAAGTGTGCAATTCATGACGCACACAACTGACGAAAGGAACTGAGTGAATCTTTGTCCTAAACCATGATATTAGTTTTTTTTTTTTTTTTTGCCCATCCTTGATGCCAGGTTAAAGGGATAGTTCACCCAAAAATGAAAATTGTCATTATTCACTTACCCTCATGGTCCAAACCTGTGAGATGTACGTTCTTCTGCAAAGCACAAAAGATATATACACGTTTCTACTGTTTTTATATATGAAATGAGCCTGTGAGGTCCAAAACAACACTGAACTATATTGACTTTAACTTTACAGACAAATAAAACATCTTAACAGCTTTTTGTTATGAGATAAAAATGACAAAAATTTGACAAAAAGTCAAAATGATGAGACAAAAAGCAAAATTCTGAAAAGTCAAAACTGAGATCTCAATTTTAATGAGTCATAATTCTGACAAATATTTCAACTTATGAAATATTCAGATTTACACTACCTGTCAAAAGTTTTTAATTTTTTGTAAAGAAGTCTCTTCTGCTCACCAAGGCTGCATTTATTTAATCCAAAATACAGCAAAAATTGTGAAATATTTTTACTATTTAAAATAACTGTTTCCTATGTGAATATCTGTTCAAGTGTAATTTATTTCTGTGATGTGCAGCTGAATTTTCAGCATCATTACTCCAGTCTTCAGTGTCACATGATCTTTCAGAAATCATTCTAATATGCTGATTTGCTGAGATATTTATTGTTATTATTAATTTTTAAAACGGTTGAGTACATTTCAGGATTCTTTGATGAAAATAAAGATCCAAAGATCAGCATTTATAATAAAAAAAAACAAAAAACAAAATAATAATAGTGATAATAATAATAAAATAAGCTTCTGTAACATCAAAAGTGATAATAAAGACATTAATAATGTAACAAAAGATTTCTATTTCACATAAATGCTGTTTTTCCAAACTTTCTATTCAAAGAAATGTGAAAAAATTCTACTCCGCTGTTGTTCAGCATAATAATAATAATAATAATAATAATAATGTTTTTTGAGCAGCAAATCAGCATATTAGAATGATTTCTGAAGGATCATGTGACACTGAAGACTGGAGTAATGATGCTGAAAATTCAATTTTAAAATCACAGCGATAAATTAAAATGTAAAATATATTCAAATATAAAACAGTTCTTTTAAATAGTAAAAATATTTCACAATTTTACTGATTTTGCTGTACTCTGGATCAAATAAATGCAGGCTTGGTGAACAGAAGAAACGTCTTTAAAAATTGTTCAAAAAATTGCCAGAATTGAGATAAGACTTATAATTCACAAGTCACCATTTTTAAATTTTTAATTCTCACTCTTTTTTTTTTTATAATTTAGCTTTCTATGTCATAATTTACTACAACTCATAATCATCGCTTTTTATCTAATTATGTCTAATCTCATAAATATGACCTTTTATCTCATAATTTCATATTTTACATCAAACTAAATAACATTGGACCACAACGACATTCATTTTATGGACAAAATAAGGCATTTTTAAAATCTTGTGATCCACAGGTTTGGAACATGTGGGTGAGTAAATGACAGAATTTTCATTTTGTGTTGAATTATCCTTAAATCTACTGCCTGGACTTACACTGCAAGTGCATAAATGTTAAAATAACAAAGTTAGATTATTTTCTGTGATAGTTGATCGTACAATCCAGAGGATTCAGATCAGAACAGCTTGACTTGTATTTAACCTGGAATATTCCTTGAATGCAAAATGATGCAATTTGCATGCCAAATGAAACTTTTGTGAATTGCAATGATAAATTAATGTGATTTCTATACAAAAATATGCAGAGGAAAGATCTAACCCACAGCAGGAGGAATGGCGTGATAAGAGAAACACGTCTTACGAACACGCCGGCGCTCGAGAGACTCCGACTAATGAGGAACAGTTGCCGTTGAGGTAATGAGCTGTTTCTAACCGCTGCGGTGTGTGCTGAGAGTCACGTGGTGATATAATCAAGAGCAGAAAACCTTTAGAGAAAGAAACATTTCCATCCACAACAAAAGAACGGACTGAAAGTTGAATGTTGCAGATCTAATAAATGCAACAAATATGCTGAAATGTTGCAATGCATTCTAAAAGTAATCAAAATATAACAGCCTTGTAATGCCACTGATAAAGGTTTAAGAATCATTAAAAAGTCTTATTTAAAAAAGCAGGGTAAAGATTGGAATAGTACAGAATATAATCTCTCAAAATAGTAGCAATATCGACCGACCGCAGCCTGAGCGCTTACAGCATAAGAAAAGAGGAAAAACAGTGGACGTCAGTCCGGTCTTCCTTTAGGAGGCAGAAATGCGGTTTCATCTACACCGATGTATAGCGTCACTGTCCGTTTAATGTGTCTTTGTGCACTCGGGTTTACACAGTGAGCCTTTTAGCAGTGCCTCGCGTCACCGGCTTCCAGCGAACGTGTCCGAATTGCAGATGAGCTACATCGGATGAACGACATCAGCGTCTTTTTCTGGTCGTAAGATTGCATAGAAAGTTCTGTTGTGCTCAAAGACGTCAAAGCGTGTGAAAGTGACCGATCGTGCCCAGTAAGCGAAATAAAAACAGCATTTGGGAACCATCTACTCTTTTTTTCTTTTTTCTCTTTTTTTTTTCCAAGGCACAGCTATTCTAGGATTCTCAAGTGTGCAAAATGAAGCTGGAGTTCGATTATCTTAAAAGGGCAGAGAGTGTTTTCAGAGGACCGTTTTGCGGGATATGCATAGTCGAGAGACTCAAATCAGTGTGCTTCGCTACCAAATTCACGTTGGCACTTCCGCTGCGTTTGTTTTTTATTTTAAAACAGCAGGACGTTGTGCAATTTGACGTTCTTCCAGCTGCTGCGTTTGGTCCTTTATCCCTTCGTCCGCTCCGTCCTAGTGGTTTGGTGTGGGCTGGTTCACGATGACCTGGATGACAAAGTCCTTCTGGATCTTGGTGTCTTGCAGGCGGGTCTTGTCCGTGAGCAGCTTTCCGGAGAAGAACCAGCGCTGGTGGGCCAGGTCGATGTCCTCCTGAGCTTGCAGCTGCTTTTTGAGCAGGCCGATGGTGTCGCTCATGCTGGCGTTCAGACGCACGTCTTTGCCGGTGGAGAGACGCACCTTCAGCTGGAACTCTTTCTTCTGTGTCGTCGGGGGCTCGGGGTTGTCGGACAGGTCTTCTTCGCTTCTTTCGGTGATCAGATTGACGGGCGGGGCCAGGCAATACACCGGGAGCTGGTAACGGTTGCCGAGTTCGTCGTAACACTCCGTCAGGGATCCTACAGGGATCGAAAACACAAATAACCATCAGCGATGGGGAAATAAAGTGTGACGGATTGAACAATGAGGGTTGGTGTGAGTCATCATTTCTTTCGTTTTCATGTCATTAAATACTTCTTCATTATGGTAAAAACTTCCCATCCGGACATTAAAGAAAATAAGGGTTAGGTCATAAAAACAACAGGGTATTTAAAAGGATTAATGTTTATTTGATGAACAATTTTACTTTATTTATTTTATTTTAAATAAATACATTTTATTAAATTTTTTATTTATTTCCTTTTTTTTTTTTTTTTTTTTTTACTTAAAATATCTTAAAATAGTCAAAGATGTTTTAGATTTGGTTAGTTTGGATGAATTAATCAAGGGTAGGTCAATACACTTAAATCAAATTGAGATATGGAACAGTATCTGTTACAATATTAAGCCACAAAAAGACTTTTTAATTTTGAATCCTGTATGCCCTGTGTGTCTCTGTGTCATTATGTTGTTATGCATTCAAATAATTAGACATGCTTAACAAAAGAATTTGGTAACATAAAAAAAGAAAAGTTACAAAAAAGTCCTAAAATAGTTAAAATTGTATAAGTTTCATTTTTAAAAAAAATTATGCATGCTTTTGATTAATAGGATTTAATTTAACCATTAAAAAGGAATTCAGAAAAAATAAACTGGTAAAGAAAAAAAAAAAAAAACCTGAATCCAGAAAAATTAAAATGGACAAAAAAAAAAAATCCAGAAATTTTAAACAGAAAAAAAATTACATTTTAAGGTATATTTTTTAGGAATACTTTTTGATTAATAAGATTTAATTTAACTATTAAAAAGGAAATCAGAAAAAAAAAAAAAAAAAAAAAAAACAGAATCCAGAATCCAGAATCATTAAAATGGAAAAAGAAAACACAGAATCCAGAAAAAATTAAACTGAAAAAAAAAAAAAAAAAAAAAAAAAAAAAAAGATTTTGGGAAAAAATAAACAGATTTCATAGGGCCCTAAACACTGCCCATAATGAAACAACTGGATTAGTAACAAATGAGATGTGTGCGTATAATGTAAATCTTGATTAGGCCATGCACCAGCTTTGTACCTAATTTTCCACAATTTTAACAATATCTTATAAGATTCTCCACTCCACAAGATTTCTAATTCTTACTTTTGTATCACACGCTTCTTTTTTTTTCCATGTACTGTAAATGACAGTAAATATTGGTCAACGCAACAAGAACAAGAAATGACTGGTTTGTGCATTAGTACAGAAATGTTTTATTTCTTGAATTTCAGTTTTTAATCTCTCCTCACATTCAGCTTGAACACAGATCAGGCCGATAGGCATGGTAAGGCAAGTCAGCCTTATTTGTTTAGCACATTTCACACATGCTGGTAGTTCAGTTTCACTTTATATTCATTTAAGCTTGTTTATGAAAAATACTGTTTATAATGAATCCAAGTATAATTTGTGTATTTTATATTCAAATTTAAAGGATTCACATGGAATGACAAAGTAAAATACATGCTTTTAGTGTTATTGTGTCATGCACCTTTTTTCTCTCAATGCAATTTTGTGTTACATTACATTTTTAGGACTCTTTATTACCGTGCAATTAAGTACTAAGTAATATTAATTAACAACATGCACTTTAGGTTAGGAGAGTTAGGATTATAGTTTGCTTTGTGGTTAGTTGCACGTAATTATGCATCATTTACTGTCACTACTGTAGTAAGTACACGTAACAGTTTAATTTATAGTGTTCTGACCCAGTATTTACCAGGTACAAATTTTTTCCAGAAAAATGGCAACTTAAATTTTGGCTATTGCACAATGTAGCGCCTCATCAAAGCTTCTGTTTTATTAAAAAAAGAGCAGCGTCAACATTCTTCCAGATCCACAAAAGACAGCAGGTCAAACACACAGTGTCACGACTCTCACCGTGTGGTAATGTGATGTTGGCTCCGTCCACGATCGCCTGAGCCAGTTCGTGATCGTTACACTCCAGAGCCACGGCGGCGGCCTTCAGGGCGTCCCAGATCTCCTTACGGCCCTCGAACGCCGGAGCCGTGTCCCAGAACTCGTCTCTCTTACTGCGGAGCTGGCCCTCCGTCATGGGGTAATCGCTCTTCCACTTGGGCTTGTCTTTCTTGAGTGGCTCATTACGACCTACGGACGCAGATGAGGTGTGAATTAGCACTAATGTGAGAGAACTGTAGGCCATACAGCATTTCCTGGAAAAAAAAAAGCTTTGATGATTCACGAGGATCAAAGTAAAGACCGCGTTAGTTTCGACCGTTATGCCAGAGTTTTACTATTCCGATGAATTATGATGAGGTTAGACTTAAATCAAGCGTACGTGCAGTTCCACAGCAAAGGCATGTGCGATTTCACCAATGTAGGCCGACAAACACTTTCCACTTGTATTTTCCATCAGTACTTTCACGAACGCCTTAACTGGGCAACAAACAAGAGATTGAGTGGAATGTAAAAGTAACAGTGCAATAAACAAGAATTGACATTTAGTGCTTTCAAATGATTATGGTGTAGTGGAACATTAGTGAGGAAAACTTTTAACAACTTCATTACAGTAGAAAGAGCAGATTTCGTCACCTATGGCTACAAAATATCATTATAAACATATTTACACACATACACTACCTTTCAAATTTCTTTTGAAACAAATTAACACTTTTATTCAGCAAGGATGCATTAAATGTCAAAAAACATTTATAATGTTACAAAGGTTTCCATTTCAAATAAATGCGGTTCTTTGGAACTTTCTATTCATCTGTGAATGCTGAAAAATAAAATGTATCACAGTTTCCACAAAAATATGGGGCAGCACAACTGTTTTTAACATAGAAAATAATCAGAAATGTTTGTTGAGCAGCAAATCAGCATATTAGAATGATTTCTGAAAGATCATGTGACACTGAAGACTGGAGTAATGATGCTGAAAATTCAGCTGCACATCACAGAAATAAATTACATTTTAGCAGATATTCACATTAAAAACATTTATTTTAAATCAGAATATTATTTCACAGTTTTACTGATTTTACTGTACTTTTAATCAAATAAATGCAGCCTCAGTGAGCATGCATATATATATATATATATATATAGTCTCTTCTGCTCATCAAGGCTGCATTTATTTGTTCAAAAATACAGAAATATTGCAAAATGTTATTACAATATAAAATAATATTTTTTACTTAAATATACTTTGAAATATAATTTTATTTCTGTGATGCAAATCTGAATTTTCATCAGCTGTTACTCCAGTCTTAAGTGTCACATGATCCTTCAGAAATCATTCTAATATACTGATTTATTAAAATAGTATAGTATATTAAAAAAAACATTATTTTATATTTTAATAACAATAATAATATTTTCTGTATTTTTGAACAAATAAATGCAGCCTTGATAAGCATAAGAGACTTCTTTAAAAAAAACATTTCAAGCCTTACTGATCTTTTGAGCGGCAGTGTATATATATTTCTGCTCATTGAGGCTGCACTTATTTGATTAAAATACAGTAAAATCAGTAAAATTGTGAAATAATATTCCGATTTAAAATAACTGTTTTCTATATAAATATCTGTTAAAACGTAATTTATTTCTGTGATGCGCTGCTGAATTTTCAGCATCATTACTCCAGTCTTCAGTGTCACATGATCCTTCACAAATCATTCTAATATGCTGATTTGCTGCTCAGTAAGTATAAACCATTATTTTATATTGTAATAACATTTTGTTTTTTCTGTATTTTTGAACAAATAAACACAGAATAAGGCTTCTGTAAAAAACATTACAAGTCTTATTGATCTCAAACTTTTGAGCGGCAGTGTATATATATATATTTTAACAGCTAGTTAGTATGAATTTAAACATGATTTTGAAATACAGTAAGCTCAGCATCAAATAAAAGCAGAAGTGAATGACACACTCTCATATTTACATGACTGAGCAAAGGTTGTGTATTTATGACTGTTTGTCTGCAAATACTGCCCTCCCTAATGACTGATCACTTCAGTCAAAAAAATAACAGCCTCCATCCATCAACAAGCCTGAAGGCAGCAGGCAAACTCCAAACAGCACCTCCTGACCATCAAGTCATCTGGTCAAACAAAGCCGCTGTTTTGAATCAACAACGATACGCTGAGCAGAACGCACAGGCGATCAGGACACGACCCGTTTTACTGCATACTGTTTAAGATTACAACACACACTCTGTATGTTTGCATTAGGCCTGAAATAAACAGAGCACAATATCAACAGTCATCTACAAATATTATTATTAAATAGTCATTTAGATCAGGTCAAAGTGTTGATGTTGCACAGATAATAGATTTACAGTTCATCAAAACAAATGATTCAGCTATAAGACAGCTCTACTGAAGGCAATAGCGCCCTCATCATCATCATCCTCATCCTCATCCTCAGCTCAATTCACGTTCTGTTCTCAACTGATGTTTCAATCAGCAAATATTTCTGAATGTCAATAGTTTTTAAGCTCCAATAACAAATGAATCTTAAGTTACAATATCAGATGGGGTTGGAATAAATGAGAAGCGCTGTGAAAACAATAACATCAGACATTCCTATCTGGACGGGATTAGATTTCTCAGAGGACCCAAACACTCATCTGCTTAATCATTTCTGCAAACTGTGTGAGAAAAACAGCCTTGTTTGATTCAAACCCGATTGAAACGGCTCAAGACTCTCTCGTCGGTCCAAACTGCTAGAGGAAAACATGCTATTACACAGTAATGATTACAACAAATCAAAATAAAAACATTGTGTGTTCTCAAAAACTAACAAAGAGAAGAGGGAGAAAAAAAAAAAATAATAATAATAATAAAAAAAATAAATAAAATAAAAAAAAAATCTACTGATTACCAGGGTATTTTTTATTTCATAATGATCCCTGAGGTCCACTTATAATCTGTAAGATTTAAGTAAATAAATAAATAAATATATATATATTTTTTTGCCATGTCAGAAGCAATGGCTATAATCACAGCAAAAACAAATAATTACATCATTCAATTACTTCAATCAATATCCTTTTAATATGTTGCGATAATTCAACAATTTTGTCCAAAAAAAATAAATAAATAAATAAAATAAAAATTATAAAAAAATAATATATGGAATAAATGTATGGAATAAAAACCATACAGTCTTTAAACTAATTATGACAAAAATTTTAAATTATTTCAGGAGAAACCCTATTTGTTTTTATAATTAGAAACAAATTTAATTTTAGGGTAAATTACACTTTGAAATAATTTTAATTTGAAAATGAAACAATTAAAAAAAACTGAACTTGACATAATCCTGTTACAATGTTTTTTATACTATTTTTCACAAAATAAATAAATATAGCTGCAAGCAGTGATTCAAACACTTAAGGCATTTAAGCATACAAGGAAAAAGAGATTACATATTATTTAGTAAGCTGTATCTACATGAATGATTAAAAAAGCATTTTTGGCAAATCCAGGTAATGTCATAAAGAAATATGATGTTTTTTTAACATTTACAACTGTTATATTGCCAGCTATGGTTCGACCCCCTTAAAACTTACGCTTGTTTAGATTCACCTGTCGCATGTGCTCAGCAGGTTTGTGAAGTTTTGAGTTTTTGTTTAGGCTTTATAGGATTTTGGGTAAATCTGGACAGGCCTTTTTTCTAAACGACCCCATTATAGCTTCCCGAGGGGTAAATTTTAACATTTTTGTGATAATTATTGGCCTAGAGAGTCTAGAAAAATATACAGCAGCGTTTTTTTGCCCCAGATTGAGCAAAAAACATAGAACTAGTTCGCAAAAGTGTGTTATTCACATCTTCTCAATCATTTAACAAACGATTTGATTGACAGCAGTGGTTCTAGAGGTAAAGTTGTCCAGAATGAGGAGTTCTGTCGTATGATGTGGAAAAACCGCATGACGTACAATCATTTACGCCCTTGAAAAATGCAAGTGACCGACTTCTTTCAAATTTCTCTCAGACCTTTGGGGCTCGAACAGGCCCACCGTGTTTCGTTCCGATCGGCCCTCGTCAACCTTATCTAACAGGTGCTCAAAGTTCGTCGGCCAACAACAGCCATGTTTTCTGAGATACGCAAATGTTCTTGTACACTCGTGGCACTCCAAACCAAGACCGTGCACACTGATTTTCATGTTGATAGGATATTTTTCCCCCTCTTATAGCACCAAAAAGTGGCCAAGCACCACGATTTTTTTCCTGTGACCTCAGATTGAGCTCTTACATAAGAGTCCTGAATTTGAAACAAACACCTCATTACTTTCAGGAGTTATAGGCTTTTTACTAAAAGTGCCCCTGCCCCTTTTGAATGTTTTGACGCCCTTTTGCCACGGTAAGTCAAAAGTTCAACTTTTTTTTGATAATTATTGATATTCTCTCTCCAGAGAATCTTTCTGTGCATTTCGTGCAGCGTGAGGCATGGATTCCATTTAGGAGTTATGAGCGATTTCGTACTTTTGATCGCTGTAGCGCCCCCGTCAGGCCGATTGGGGTGAGCATTGGTGACGTTGTAGGTGGGGTGAGTACCACCATCCCTCCAAATGTCAAGTCTCTATGACTTACGGTTTGGTCTGCACGATCAGTTTTACACAGAGATCGCTGATCTGTGGCCATTCTAACAATTACAATAAAAACCCTAAATATGTCATTTGGTGCAGATGCTAATATTTATTTGACCAAAAAGCATGATGAAATTCTGATGCTTGCGGTGTAAATCAATGACAGTACAGCAGATACTTACATAAAATGATATAAAGATCAGTCGTCACTCCGTATCTCCAATAATATATGTGAACCTTGTGGCTTTAAATGTTTATTAGATATTCAAAGACTGGTTTAAATGATAGAAATGCATATTTGCTGATTGTAATGATTTGTCTTTCTATTTTTAGACAAAGTTGCATTTTCAACTCTTATTGGCCAAATATCATCACTCAACCACTACACAGTATAATGTCACCTCATATTATTTACATACAAGGCTTTCCAGATAACAACCAATAAACTATGCAAGGCTACAGATACCACAAGAATGCAAATGTTCAATAAGTAATGTTTAGAAGATTTACTAGCAATCTGATCAAACCCCATTTATAAAAACTTCCCATAACCCATAGTGTGAACAATAGTACTAGTGATGCTTGCATAATCACCTCCCGTAATAAACCTGCTACAGAAATAAGGAAGTTCACACTGATGGTGAGATAGCAGATGACTCAGAGCTTTCCCATCCTCATGCTGCTCCGACTGTTGAAGGCTTTCTTCCAAACAGATTTTTTATAGCATAAAGGTGTAATAAGTAATCATCAGGACACATTGTGTGATTTACAGCACTGGTCCACCCAAAACACTTCACTCCACCTGACAGTGCAATGATGGAGGGAGTGGATGAATATCAGCAGCATTTGGAAACATAGGCAGGACGCAAGTACAGGAAGTCTGGTGCTCTAAACCAGCTTAACATGGTGAAGAACATCATATTTTATGGCTTCTATGGCTCATAAAGTCTGATATAGTGAGAACATGAAGTAAAAACAGCTCAGCTTTATTTAGAGACTCAAAAGGAGCAAAAACAGGCAATTTGGTGCAGATGCTGATATTCATATGATGAAATTCTGATGCTTATAACCGACATAAAATGATCTAAATATCAGTTTTCACTCTTATATCTCTAATAATATGTCTTAGTAAGAAGACACGGAAATGATCCAAACATAATCAGGGTTTGTACAGACACTGTAAAATGAAATTCCAGGAATCCCAAGGACTTTTCAAGCACTACTTTTTTTTTGATTTTCAAGGACTTGAATCACAGATCTCACTTTTCGAACAGTGTCTACTATTTCAAATTCTAAAAAAAAAGAGAAATAGACAAAAAACAAAATATACTAATAAAAAAAATGGCAATGCATTACTACTAAAGTATTATAAAGTATAATGCAGTAAAACCACTGTTCATTTTCTTAAGGGAATTGTATGTGTGCTTTCTTCTTTGTTTTGATTTTAAAACTGTACTGCTTTAATGGTTTAATATTTTCTACTGTTTAAAAAAAAAATAAAAATTCATGAAATCTCTCCAAAATCCCAATCTGAATCATATGATTCGCGCTCCTTGCTCCAAAGATTCTATCTAAAGCAAAAGATTCACAAACCGAAGATCCAATCTAAATCAAATGATTTGTGATCCACACTCTGAAGAACCAAATTTCCGATCAGGACTTAAGAGTGCGAATCACGAATCATCTGACTTATATCGGAACTTCGCATATGGTGAATCTTTTGATTTGACTCATTCAGTGTTCAAAATGATTCACAAAAACAATCTGAAATCAAATGATTCGCGAACCAACTGGATCGCTTTAAAGGAGTGAATCATTTTGCGGTGTTTTTTTTAAATCGTTACAAGCGCTGTCGAAATTCTAAAATGAATGGCTCTTTTAAAGAGATCTGGTTTTTGCTAGTGAATCACTTGAATGATCGAGTCACAAGTTTGAATCAATCAGAGTGGTTCCAGTGTAAATGACTCAATTAATTCAGTTCATCTATTCCTCTTTTCGTGTCTTCAGCCATGTTTACACAATACTGTCAGTACTACTACTGGCTTAGTTCAAGGTATGGTTTTTTTACTGTGTTTGAATTTTGTGTGAAAAGAAATGTGCTTATTGACAAAATTAAACACTTACTTCTTAGATACATTGTCTTTCAACAATTTAAGCACTTTTCAAGTACCTTTTCAGGAATATTGCTATTTTCAAGGGGTTTCCAGGCCTTTGATTTCAAAAAGTCAAATTCAAGTACTTCAAGCACTTCAAGCACCTTGTATGAACCCTGTATAATGCAATGCAATCCCATGATGACTGAGAGATGAACAAATAAACGTTCCTCAAAAGATGTAAGATGTTTTGGAGGCTTGGAAAGATCATTCCTCCACTGAGGAACAGAGATTCTCAAAAGATCCTGATTATCAGATTTGACACTTAAAAAATGATTCATGGAGAATCAAGTAAAGCCAAGCTGCTTCAATCCAGTGTTCATCTGGAAATATTACTACAGTTATTCTCACATTTACTTGATAAAAATCAGTCAAGATTTGACCGCAAAAACACACGTGAATCAGACGACAGAAAGCAAGGAGTAGACTGTGTGTGAAAAGTTTTACAACAAAGTTTGATCATTAGAGGCTTTAGAAATGTGTGCATCAAATAAGCCTCAGTGGGATTTATAGGGTTAATCTAATAAAGGCCTTTCAAAGTGACAGGCAGAGAAATGTAGACAAATGGCGGTGTTTACAACTCAGCGCTTTGGTCAAATAAAAGAGACCACTGACAATGTGAAGAACTCCAAATGGGACTCTAAACGCTCCCAGAAGCTAAACGATTGATGTCCGTTTCTTTTCTTTCTTTCGCAACTTCATTGGCTGTCGCTCCGCCACAAATCAAAACAGTGCACATTCTTAAAGAACAGTCGCCAAATTTTAAAATCCGTCACAACACGTGACCATAGAAATATCTAGTTAATGACTAAAACATTTGACCAAGGTCAAAGAGCTTATTTCACGTTATGATTATGTCTTGTGCCACAACGTGGGCGTGTGACGCAGAATGTGACTGTCAAAGTTCGGCACCTTATATAATCACCAGTCAAATGATATGGAAATAGCTCTCTTGTTGTCTTAAGGCTCTAGAGTCCCGAATAAAGTTGCATTCCTCTCCTGTAATTCTCTCGTTACATTCGCACACCCAACACAAGCAGCGACAGATCCTCCTCCTCCCCACCCGCATTACAGGAACACCAGATCGTCCCGCTTCCTTCGCTGTATCACAGAATGATGTGCGCCTCTTGCTCAGAACTGGTTAGTTTGCTGTGCTGGTAAAGATCATTTTTATGACGTTTAGTTCTGTAACTGGTTAAGTGTTGTGAACATGCAGTCAAACTGAAAGCAATGTGAGAGAGAAGGTGCGTGCCACGAAATGCAAGACAATAAAGAGAGCAGCAAAAATGCATGTTTGTCTTTAGTTTGACCACAACAACAAACACAGCACATCCCGTCTGTCGTCTCACTAAATGAGGACATAAATACATAGCGCCCTATGTATTTATGTACTTAATGTGGACGGAATCGCGGTATCCAGTCATAAAAACGGAATTTACAGAATAACGCGGAATGTCATGGATTTTGTCAAAGTTTGAATGAATTAATCAAAAGTAGGTCATTACACTTAAATCAAGCCGCACGGACTAGTATGTGTAAATATTACATTTAAAAAAAAATACCATTTAAATGTGAATCCTCCATGTTCTGTTTTAATGAACGGAGCAGACGAGCGGTTTTGTTTACTACACGCACTGAAGCATGTGTGATGCTTGTGGTGATTTCAGCATTTGACCGTTCCATTTTAAGAAAACTAGCGTTATATCATGCACACACAGAAATGTAAAGGTAGACACAGCAACCCGTCAAAATAAAAGTCTGGTTTAACTTGAAGACATTGTGTCAGATATATATTACTACTCTTACTAAAATGAAACAAACATTATTTTTTTAGGGTATAATCACACCACATTTCTTCCCTGTTTTAATTTTAAGAATAAATTTGAATAAATTAAGTATGCTTAATTTACATACATAACATTAAATTACATACAGAACATACATAATACTACTACTAAAATTATTAAAATCATATTTAAAGAATAACAATGCAATATTTTTTTAATATTTTTATTGAAATAGTAAATCCCCTTTATTTGCCAAAAATAATTTTCAGGAATGAAAAGATAACACTGTTTTATGCCTTCACTTGATAAGAAAAAAAAAAATCTATCGTAAGAACAAATTCAACTTGTTTTTATGCATTCAAATAATTCAACATGCTAAAACACAGAAAACATAAGGTGGGAAGAAATAAAACATTTGCAAACTTTGTACTAGTAATACTACTAATATATTAACAACAACTATTGTAATTAGATTCACAAATAACATGAACAGATTCATAAATACGCACAAATCTGTCTGTGTTCATTATAAATACTTTACATCATTATTAAGCAAAGTTTAAGATGTATGAAACTTTCTGCATAATAAATAATAACAATAATAATAAAATTAATAATTCTTTAAAAAGATTTTAACTTATCAAACTTTGTTCTAGTAATACTACTAATATAATAATAACAACAGTGATGGTCTTTTAATCAGATGTACAAACAAATAACTTATGAACAGATTCATTTGAGTCAAAAACGCTCACAAATCAGTCTTATATATGAATTATGAATATCTGACCTCATTATTAAGCAAATCAGAGAAGCATAAAACTTTCTAAAAAGAAAATATTGAAAATAACTAAAAATACTAATTAAAAAATAACTTCTCAAACATTACTCTAGTAATACTACTCCTAATAAAAATTATTACAAAGATGAAAATAACAGTCTTATTATCAGATTCACAAACAAATAACTTATAAATGGTTTAGAGTCAAAACCACTCAAATCATCGGTTTATGAATATTTTATATTAAGAGAAGTTCAAAGCTGGTTAAGTAACAACAATAACATTTTTTAAAGTTTTGAACTCAAGATTTGCCCTGGTAATAATAATAATATAATATAACAATAATAGTGTAGACAGATTCACAAACTAACAACCCTTATGAATAGGAATTGTCATCTAAAAAAAAAAAATAAAATAAAATTTCTTTAAAAGTTGTGAACTTCCCAAATTTTTCTCTGGTAATAATAATAACAGCAATTTACAACAGTGCTGTTTTTGTTATTTAAGCAAAGTTAACCTATGATCTAAATTGCAGCTCATTTATTTTTATTATCGTTGATATCTGGCTTGAGAACCAATTGCTGTTAATTAATAAACTTCCCCAACTTTGCTCCGCTGCAGAGACTAGAGACTGGACTAGAGAGAAGCATTGTTTTCTGGGAACGGTCATGTAACACACAGCCCACGTGTCAATAAAAATCTTATCTCCTGTTCAAAGCAACACACACACAACATGCAGACACACAGATAACACTACAATACACTGATAGATGTCTGCGTCCACAAGACTTTCACTGATACACCTCAAACACGTCACTGACGTAATACAATGCCTTCCTTTAATGGAATGAACTGTCTTTGGCTTTCTATCCCAATCATGTTTCACTACAGTTTATGGAAAGTGCCGAAAAACAACAGGCATGACGGTCACATGGAGCAAACATGCAGAGACATGCCCTGAGACGGGACACGACTGCCAGCTCCAACATGCTTACAGCTGGAGAAAAACAGATACAACATCTGAGCAGATAATGGACAAAACTGGGAATGTTTCTAAAGGCCCATACTGACTAAGTGCTAGTAAACACCTTATTTAACATTCAAACTATTAACAACGATTGTTAGATGTGGCAATAAAGGGAAGTGGAACTTCGACAATGAGGAAAAGCGGAAGTGTTGCATGCTGCATTTGGATTATAAGCAGATGCACCTAAAACTTGCATGTTTTAAGGAAAAAATAAACATTTGATTAACATGCTAGGCATTTGTGGTATTTCAAGCGTTATCATAACCAATGCACAAAAAAACATCACGTGATAAAAACATGGTGGTGTTGGTGGTTTTGGTGGTGCTTTCATTAGTTGCTCTCAAAAATTATTTCTCACCAGAGATGTGAATATTTTTGAGTTTACAATGGTATTACAAAAAGCATATAGTAATACAATTGCACTGCGATACATATACTACATTCATATGACACAGAATTTACATTGGCAGCCAATGCATTTCAAAGAATATCATAGTACGTACATTATACACTACCAGTTAAGAAGTTTTTAATAGTAAGATTTTTAATGTTTTTTAAAGAAGTCTCTTCTGCTCACCAAGCCTGCATTTATTTGATCTAAAGTACAGCAAAAACAGTAAAATTTAGAAATATTTTTACTATTTAAAATAACTGTTCTCTATTTGAATATATTTTAAAATTTAATTTATTTCTGTGATGTGCAGCTGAATTTTCAGCATCATTACTCCAGTCTTCAGTGTCACATGATCCTTCAGAAATCGTTCTAATATGCTGATTTGGTGCTCAAAAACATTTATTATTATTATTATTATTATTATTATTATTAATTATGTTGAAAACAGCTAAGTTGAATTTTATTCAGGTTTCTTTGATATATTTATATCTGATATATACAGCTAATCAGCATATTAGAATGATTTATGACAAATCATGTGACACTGAAGACTGGAGTAAGGATGCTTAAAAATTCAGCTTTGATCACAAAAATAAATTACATTTTAAAATATATTAAAATAGATAACAGTTATTTTAAATAGCAAAAATATTTCACAATTTTACTGTTTTTGCTGTACTCTGGATCAAACAAATGCAGCCTTGGTGAGCAAAAGAAATCTTACTGTTCAAAAACTTTTGATACATACTAATACAGGAGTACTTAATAAGGTAAGTTCACATATTTATGCGCAATGATTGATGCAAGATGGAAACGTCCAAAATCATGGTAGTCTTGTCTGCTTCCCCCAAAGACAGTAAATTACTAACATATCTTACTAAATGCATACTGTAAAAGCATGTTTGCTTATATTGCTATAAAACTGCATTTACGTGGTTATAAATACATTGCACAGAAAACCATAATAGAATCATGAAAAAATAATGTGCATGCATGTGCAAAAGCATGGCACATTTTTGTTTTGATATACTGTGGGATTCAATACATCTGAAACATATGCATATATTTAATAATTACTAATTTAAAAAAAAAATCACAGTTTACAATTAAAATGAGAACTATTACGTATAGCAAATCATTGCATGAAACAACAACAACAACAACAACTTTAGGAAAATGCACTGGCAAGCTTATGATAGTTTGATGCATATATCAAGCGTAAGTTCGCATAAAAGCCTTGTAACATGGTAATATCGTGGTGCTGTTTGTTTATGATTTGTGTCTTTCGCTCCCACACCAGGTCAAGTCGATGCACCTGATATTTGCATGTTTTCAAGAAAGCCGTACACGGAAACAAGCATGCAAAACAGCATCGCAGATGCACCGAGTGAGCAGAAGAGTCTCACCTCCACGCTTCCTCTGCGTCCTCGAGCCGTGTCCGCGTGACTCCGAGCGCTCTCGCCCCACGCATCCTCCCATGATCGTCAATCAAACGCAGGCCACATCTCAACACTGCATCTCTAGATTCACTCCTGCTTTGATATCATTCGAGTTCCCAAACGGAAACAGCACCAAGTTACATGTGAAATAGCTAGTACAGTGCTAAAGGTGATATATCAACAGTACGCGAAGTCTCCCGGTCCAAAACACTCTCAAAACTCAGCAAAACTCCAGACTGGGGGTCTATCGGTTATCTGACACGACAGTCGCGTTTAGTTATTTCTGGCTTGATCCCACGAGCTAACTTACAGCGGCTAGCCACAACACGAGCTTCATCCTCAACTCATAAATCCAGTCTAAAAGAATAAAACAACATCGGCGATGCTAGTATTTGCGCTTCATTGGTTATTCCGTGCTCGCTTTGTTGTATTTCAAACCATTTATCCGTCGCAAACCTGCCTCCGTTCTTTATCTCTCGCTAGTCTACCTTTCCCCTCACTAGTGTTTCCAACTAGTTCACGTTACTGGCGCGCACCGCGCAGGCGCGCTCTGACCACGTGACTCGAGCAGAGCCCCTCCTCTAGAAGAGCCTGCAAACTCCGCTCAAAAATCGTGGAAAGGCTGCCACATAATAAACAGACTGCACGTCCGCTGATCGTGACATATTCGTTTTGATGTAAGCTTTATTTGCAGTTTGTTTTACAGTGCAATAAAGCGATTTAACGCCTAAAAATGTCGTTTGCACGCCATTACCTCTAGCAAGCATCACTCTTAGCTTTAATTGTCATGACAAAAGTACATCGCGTGTTACCAAAGCAGCAAAACAACAGAAATATATCAACAGTAAGTGTGTTAAAGGAAAGTCTCTAATAATAAAACAACCAGAAAAGCGAGTCTAAAAGCTCAACAAACGATTTGAACTACATGGAAAATAGTTTAGAATAAGTTAACGATTAAAATATCCACCTTTTTCTGTAAGAGTGGGCGTGGCCATTTCTACATTTTATGGGCGTGGCTTCTGGTTACATCCGCCTCCAGATGTTTTTAGCTGTACAAAGCATCTTGCTTTGCTGTTTGATATTGCAAATTGGTGTCTTACCGTGGTATTTTAATGTATTGTCTTAATTATGAGCACTCTGGGTTGTAGTGCAAACAGTTTTACCATTTACTCCACATTATTGTTATTCTTCTCATTATTTCCCTATAGCAGATAATGAACCAGAAGTCACAGCCATAGGCTTTCTTATGTGTTAAAAAAAAGGTGGCAGCTTTTTGTTAAATCTACACTTCAAAATCAAATGTGTGAAACACACACACACACATAAAACATGTATACATCCACATATGCGAGACCACACAAAATTAGCATTGGAAACTATTGATGTTTCAGGATAGATCTGCTAGACCTAGAGTTTGACATCTCCACCACTTTAGGAAATCTCTGACTACACTTTACAAAAGTTTTGCATCTGTGTGTTTGAGTATATTATTTTTGTGAGGTAAGCAACTGTGTTAAATAAATAAGATACTAGAAAAAACATATTTATGAAGTTGACTGCTAATCTTTTATAACAATAACATTTCCGTTCTGACTAATAGTAAACATTTGTATTGACATTTTTGTAAACAAAAATGCAGATTTAAAAAAAACTTTAAATGTGGAATATTTCACTTTATTTCCAAAAGCAACACTTTTCTGAAAAACAATTATGTCATTAATATTTTAATTGTTGTAGTCAACCTTAAGATGTATTTTGAAACCCATTAAACATGCAAAATAAACAAACAAATAAATAAATACATTTTGCATTTTTAATTGTTAATAGGTTTACTTCTTTATTATTATTGTTGTTGTTGTTTTACAACAAAAACATTCCTGTTTGAACTAATATTAAACATTTTTATTGCCTTTTTTCCATTTTGGAACAATTTTAAAATGGACATGGCAGATTAAAAAAAAAAATTAAATGTAGAAAATATTTGTTTACTGTTTCCTCCTGTCTTTTTTTTTTAACAACAAAAACGTTTCTGTTCGGAGTAATATTAATATTTTTATTGCCATTTTTGTCATTTTGGAGTATTTTTAAATTAACATTGCTGATTTAAAAAAGAAAACTTTAAATGTGTAATATTTTACTTTATTTACAAAACTTACACGTTTCTGAAAATATTTTATTCAGAATTAATATTTGAATCGTTGTAAATTCACAAGTTAACCTTAACCATTCAGACATGATAACAAAATAAACAAATACATTTTGAAAACAATAAAAATTCTAAACAAATTCTAAAAAGAAATTTGTAAAAATCCAAAAGCTTTTCAAAAATGTTTTGTTTGTTTTTGTATGTTTACTCCTGTATTATTATTGTTGTTCTTTGTTCTTTAATGCTCTGTACTATTTTGTAAACTAAACACAAAAGTCCCTTGGCTGTAGCCGCAGCTGTTGTGCGCATGCGCGGCTGAGTTTGAAGCCTGGCTGGCTGCTCTTCAGGATGGCCGCGGATAACAGCGTGCTGATGGCTTTAGTGGTAGAATTCGTGTCTGGACAGGTTGATAGCAAGGCCGCAGAAACCGCTACAGGTAACTCCTTTACTGGTCTCTCTCGTGTTTGCTGTTTCTCGCCAGTTTCATCGCTGGCTCTTAACGAAAGCTGTCGGAAAAGCAGCGCGAACGCCGCGTGTGATGCTGCTGTGAGTGACTGCCGTAAGCTAACCGCCACATCCTGTATCACACACGCACTGTAGCTGCTGACAGGAGCTCAACACCACGATAAATCCTTTGTTAGTATTGCAGAGTGTTTTTGCTTCATAAAACACCTAAACTAGCAGTTGCCATGGCGTCGTTTTCTTCATTAAAGGCTTGTGTGATTGTCTTGCTAGGCTGCTAGCGGAGCCCCTTCTGTTTACCTCAGTGTGTTAACCCGATAAAGTCTGCCGTTTTATACCTGATACGTGAATTTCTAAGGCTTCTAAATGATTAACATGATCAAAACCTAATACCTTCTGTCATCTGACTGATAGTTTATACTTGTTTAGCAAGTAAATGGTCTTTTAGTATAATAGTATAATAAGAACATCCACCTTCAGCTTGTGATTTAGCTTGTTTATTTGCTGTGAAATCTTGTAAGAAGATAAACATAAGACTAGTCTTTCATATGTCAGACTTTACAGGGTTAAACATAAGTTTATGTCTCTTTTTAGGTGTCAAGACTGGACAATTCACAGTTCTCCAGCTGGTTGAAACATTGGGGTAAAACTTTCTATACTGTTGTCCTTGTGCTGAGTTTGTGGGGTCACTTTCCTCCTGCTCGTCTCTAATATTCAAACATATTATATAAGTACATTTCAAAAACTTCCCCGGCTCAAATGTTTTATTTTGCTAATATTTTGTTCAGAGGAAAGATAGACATGTATAGCGATAAAAGCCCAAATATTTACTGAGTAATCCACTATTTTGTAGAGGGAGGTCTTTCTTAGATTCAGAGTCACGTTACAGGGGGGTAAAATGATTTTAGAAATAATGCAGCATCATAATCTTACTTTTACACAGAGATTGGTAGTAAAATATTAGTAAAATTTGTTGACTTTAGCAATCCTTATTGCATTATGTACCAGTGGTGAACAATAAAAAATGGGGAAATGGCACTTTTCAAGTTTTTCTCCAAAGTTTGCATGCCCGTAACTCAAAAAGTGTTAAAGATATTTTAATGGCCTTTTAGATATTGGGTCTTAACAAACTTTCCTTTTGACATCTTTATTTTTAATGCCCTATGAGATTGGGTTCCAGAGATACTGGAATTTCAATATGGCTCTAGGAGTAAATTGTTAAAATGTATGTACATTTTCAATGGTCAAAAACCAAATGTGGGTGGGTTTGAAAAAATTATACTTCTTTTATTTTAAAGAGGAATGTCTGAAAAACAAATGGTGTTAAAACCAGAGATGTATCTTGTTTCTTTCTGTCAGTTCAACTGCATTGAACATACTTGTCTGAGTGCCATAAATACTCTTTTTCCAAAGTTCGCGTGCCTATAACTCAAGAAGTATTAAAGATGTCACAAAATGATTTTAGATTCTAGTTCTTCATAAACTTTTCTTTTAGGATCCTAATTTTCAAAGGCCCTACATCATTCAGTCACAGAGATATGGGGATCTCGATGAGGCTCCATGTGCAGATTATTGAATGTTAACCATTTTTAGTGGTCGAAAACCAAATGTTGGTCACTTTGTGTACAGCTAATACTTATTTTATTTAAAGAACAATGTCTGAAGAAAAAATAATGTTGAAATTAGAATTTTATCTTGTTTCCTGCTACCAAAACAATTGCATAGAACAGAATAAATATTAGCAAAATTAAACATTTAAGCCGGGGACCTCTGGTTGAGTTGACATGGAATGACCCAGTAATATCAGTGGTGATTTTAGTCTGGAAAATGAATTGTGACCCTTATTGATTTCGTGTCCTCCATGCAGGTTTAGTCTGACCAGTTCTCAGCCTCAGACTCGTGGCCGAGGAGTTCAGCTCCTGTCTCAGGTCCTGCAGGAATGCTACAGCAGCCTATCTGAGAGAGAAGGTGAGAAGATTCCTGCTTCTTTCCTGATGAAGACCTTTAGTTTTTCTTTGAATTAATTCCACAGAGCTGCACTGATAAGATCTGAATGACATTCTGTGTTTCTTTTGCAAAGGCTGTTGTGACACATCTGATGTGCATTTGTTTGTTTTGTTTGTAGTGGAGGTTCTGTTAGCTTTCTATGAAAACAGACTGAAGGATCATTATGTGATCACACCACATGTTCTTCAGGGGCTCAAGGCTTTGGTAAGTCTGAGCGCTTTTGTGTTGAAACGAGCATGTTCTGTTAGAGTCATGGTTACCTTAATATCACTTATTTGGTTTCTTTTTAGACAAAATGCTCAGTTCTGCCTCCAGGTTCAGCTGTGTCCATTTTGAGATCCATCTTCCAGGATGTTCATGTTCAGGTGAGTACTTTTATTTAGCAAGGATGCATTGAATAGTTTAGAAACTTTCTATTTATTGAAGAATCCTGAAAATAAAATGTATCACAGTTTCCACAACTGTTTTCAACATTGATAAAAATCAGCAATGATTCTTGAACAGCAAATCAGCATATCAGAATGATTTCTGAAGGATCATGTGACACTGAAGACTGGAGTAATGGTGCTGAAAATTCAGCTGCGCATCACAGAAATAAATTACACTTGAACAGATATTCACACAGAAAACAGCTATTTTCAGTTGTAATAATATTTAACATTTTATTGCACTTTTTGATCAAATAAATGCAGCCTTGCTATTTTTTCTAATCGTCGTAAATATATTATGTAAATTACATTATTTCTTATAAGATAAAAAAAAGTCTGGAAAACTATGTTAATTTTTTAAAATCCATGTATGTGACCCTGGAGCACAAAACCAGTCATAAGTATCACGGGTATATTTGTAGCAGTAGCCAACAATACGTTGTATGGGTCAAAAGTATAATTTTTTTTTTTTATGCCAAAAATCATTAGGATATTAAGTAAAGATCATGTTCCATGAAGATATTTTGTAAATGTCCTACCATAAATATATAAAAACTTAATTTTTGATTAGTAATATGCATTGCTAAAAACTTAATTTGGACAACTTTAAAGGTGATTTTCTCAATATTTAGAAATTATCAATATCAATATTTATTTATTCATCTTTCAATAAAAAAAATGACCCAGGGCCACATACATTCTGGAAAACAATTCCATAAAAACATTGCTAATTTGTCATTTAAATTGTGTCAGATTATCACAAGTTTACTACCAAAGCATTAGCTTTGATATGTTCAGTATATCAATGCCGGTGTGGTGACGTCTGACTCTAGGATGTCTTGTTTCCTAAATGACAAGTGTCTAAACTCCAATACAGATAGAAGACATAAATGTTTTTTCCACTTCTTTTCAACAGTCCTTGATGGTGGCGGAGCGATCATGTGTTTACAACATCCTTATCAGTCTAATGGAGTCCAGAGAGGAGGGTAAAGAACATTGGCATTCTTTTTTCTTGCTGTTATATCAGTAATATATTTTTATTAATATCTTTGTAATTTTTTGATCCACAGAGCTGAAGGGTTTGGGTGCAGACTTCGTATTTGGATTTGTGCAGTCAGTAGATGGAGAACGCGATCCACGCAACCTCCTGCTGGCGTTCCAGGTGGCCCAGAACATCATTCGCAGGGGTTATGATCTCGGTTAGTGTACACCTTGATATGCATATGACAAATGCATATATGAAGAGTTTATTTTCTTTTTAAATACATTTTCTAAAATTCTAAAATTATGTTTTTTGTTACGTTTTTATTGTGTTTTACTGTGTTAGCTGTTTTTTTTTTTTTTGGTATAATAACCCAACTACGGTTTGATGTAGATTAATTAAGATGCACAATAAAATTTTTGGAGTTATCTTTTTTTGCAAATGAACTCTTCATATATATGATTGTGATGTAATTCTTTTTTTTTTCCTTTTTTTTGACATTTCACAAAAGTGAAGTGAAAATAGTTTGGTCAATGATGATTCAACTCATTTTTTTTTTCAGGTAAATTTGTAGAGGAGCTGTTTGAAGTGACGTCCTGTTATTTCCCCATAGACTTTAGTCCTGTAAGTACTTCTATTTAACATGTTTGCATTTGAGCAGATGCTTTCCTCGTTGTACCTGAAAATTCAGGAAATTTGATTGTTGTGGAAATTTGATACCATTCAGATGTTGAGGTCTGTAAGGTTTTTGTAATATATTTTGCAAGAAATCTTTTCTGCTTACCAAGGCTGCATTTATTTAATCAAAAATACAGTAAAAAATATGAAGTATTATTACAATTTAAACTAGCTGTTGTCTGTGTGAATATCTGTTAAAGTGTAATTTATTTCTGTGATGCGCAGCTGAATTTTCAGCATCATTACTCCAGTCTTCAGTGTCACATGATCATTCAGAAATCATTCCAGTATGCTGATTTGCTGCTTAAGAAGAATGGAATGTTCAAAACATTAGTATTTTGTAACATTATAAATGTCTTTACTGTCACTTTTGATCAACTTAATGCACCCTTGATGAATACAAGTAATAATGTCTTTAAAAATAAAATGTACTGACCCCAAACATTTGAAGGTTAGTGCTATCCATACTACATACTCTGTAGACATGTAAATATCTGGGCTCATATTTTTCTTTCTCTGACTGTGCTCAGCCACCCAATGATCCTCATGGGATCACACAGGAAGAGCTTGTTCTTTCTCTACGGGCTGTTCTTACCGGGACGTGTCAGTTTGCTGAGGTAGGATGCTCTGGATGAACTAAACCTAATTCAGTCTCTTAAAGACCTAAACTCAATAAGTCTTTGTTTGGCATTATACTGTGTATCAACAGCCAGGACATTATGGAAATAGGTCTGTGAATGGGCCTTTTGTATGTGTGTTTGTTTATTGTGTTTTGTATCTTTTCCTTTGACAGTTTCTGCTACCATTGATCATTGAGAAGCTGGACTCGGATGTTCAGAGTGCCAAAGTGGACTCGCTGCAGACACTGGTACACACTTACTAGATCAGTGCTTCTCAACTAGTTTTGCTTCAGGATTCAGGTTTTACACTGGTCATCAAAGAATGAACCAATACAGCACCTAAAATACAAGTAAACAACATAGTCAGACTTTGAAATTGATACTGTCATTATCTTGTGACCCATCTTTTCCATATTTCCATCTGCCTCATTTGACTAACTTGAATTTGTGCCAACCAGGGTTTTTATAGGTAACAAGAACCATCAACGTTATTTTCATGACTAGAAATAAAATACACTTAACTGAAATAAAATGAAAAATACAAAAAAAGTAGACTTATTTTGTTGCAGCTAGTTGCCAAGGCAAATATTCTTACTTTCATTTAGTTTACTAATATAACCAAAACTGAAATGAAAATTAAAGCTATATAGACATTTAAAAAAAAAAAAAAAACAATAACTAATACAAATGACAAAACACTTCAAAATAACTAAAACCATAAAATTATAATGAAAATATAAAAATAAAAAAATAATTCAAAATCTTAAAAACAACTAATAATATCTCTGCTTTTTTTCTCCTTACATTTTTATTTAAATAAGCATGCATGATTATTATTGTTTTATTATATGCATTTAGCATTATCATATCATCCCTTGAGAGAAAGTAGATCTGTGACCCACCATTTGAGAACCATTATTATAGATCTTACATTTACATTAATGCATTTGGCAGATGCTTTTATAAAGAGCAGTTTACATTGCAGTCAAGCTACACATTTTATTCATTAATGGATAGCCTGGGAATCGAACCCATGACTTTGCTTTTTGCCATTGTTTACTGTTTCTCTGGCTAAAGATATCTTCTAAAAAATAAACACATCTTAGTGTGCTAAAAATAAACCCCAAACGTTCTTCTGTGTTGTAGGCCGCCTGCGGTTTGACATATAGCCATAAAGAGCTGGCAGAATTCCTTCCAGGCCTTTGGAGCACAATACGGAGGGAGGTAAGAGAGATCAGCATAAAACAATGGACTCAGGAACTCACAGGTGCTTTTCTCATATTAGTTTGTTCTGCACCACAATTTTCCCACCACTTAATGCCAAGATTTTGAGTTTCAAATGACTAGAGTGTAAACCAGAGGAGTAATTTTAGGTTGAGGGGACGGCTTGGAAAAAACGCAGCTTCATTAAAGACATTAATGTCATTATTTAGCTCAGTTTGGATCAATGTTGATTCAGTTCAGTTCAATTACAGTGTCATTGTTTAAAAGTAAATAAATTATGAAACTAATTCAGCTATAAAGCTGAAGCCAATGGTGTATTTTTATTTTTTTTTAACTCAGTTTAGTCCAATGTTAATTCAGTTTGGTTTGGAGTTTAAAATTTATCAATTATGAAACAATTGTTCAAAGACAGCTCTACAGAAGACAATAGACTCAATTCAGTTGTTTTGTTCTCATCTGATCAGTAATTGCTACAAATAAGTTTAAAAAAGATTCCTTAAAGGAGTAGCTCACCCACAAATGAAAATGGTCATTTACTCACTCTCCACTTGTGTCATTTGTGTTTATTTTTGGATGAACCCTTTAACCATTCAAAGATGCAAAAATATGCAAACTACATATGGTTGCTGTAATGACACAGACAGCAGCAGCTATATTAGGATGCTGTCACTTTAACACTAGAACTACCACGGCAGCGATTTTGACCAGTTTTAATTTTTCCAATGTAATAACTTTGTGGAAATAAAACCCACATAAGTATAATTCCTTGACTTTTCTTAAATGTGTTTTTCATACTAACGTTGTCATTTTATTAAAATTACAAAATAAAAATAGCTTTTAGTATTTCTATCTTGAATGGTCAAATTGGCCATTCACATTATAGACGCCGTCTAATTTCAACTTTTGTGACTTTTTCCCGCTGTTGAAAATGCGCCTCTCTGTTGCCTAGTAACTTTTATCCTAGTTGTTTTTATATTCTATTGCTAAGCTAAAATTCCCGTTTTTAAAAAAAAAAAAAAAAGGGTGGACACCAATTCAACGACTGCTGTTATTCATCTGGGAGCGTTCTAGTAGTTCTTACACATTTATAGGCTATATTACAAAAAGAATCTTATTTTTTAGGGTGATGACTTTATAAAATATGATAACGGACATTCAAGGCTTTATTTTAAAACATCAAAAGAAGCTTCTAATGTAAATATGACATGGCAATAAGTTCAGTCTAGTATGAGCGGTCACAATGACCACTATGACCATTCTAGTAATTATAGATTTCCAGTAGTTCTAGTGTTAAGAGTGCAAGGATTCAATATTGATACACAGTTTTCTCCTGTTCTGTGTTTCTTGGAGGGGACTGCTAAAATATTTTGAAAACTTTGTTGTATGGTCTCTGATCTGTGAGTTCGTTTCCTGTGTGTAGGTGTTCCAGACGGCCAGTGAGAGGGTGGAATCAGCCGGTCTGTCGGCTCTCAGCGCGCTGGTGTCCTGTCTTTCTCGTTCTGTGCTCAATTCAGACTCGGAGGATGTGCTGCAGGTTTTTCTAAACCTTGTCCTCAAAGGTATAAACAAGTCTAGATGTTCTCTTAGTAGTGTGGATTTAAAGAGAGAGTTCACCCAAAAATGACAATTTGCTGTTAATTTACTCACCTTCAGGATATCCAAGATGTAAGTGACTTTTTTTCTTCAATAGAACAGTGAAGATTTTTAGCTGAAGCTGTGCTCCTTGGTGATTTATAAAATGCAGGTCAGCAGCTTCCGGCACTTTGAGAGTCAAAAAGAAGCAACACAAGCCAAACAAAATGAATACATTTGGCTCCTGACAATATATTGAGGTCTTATGAAGCGAAATGATCAGTCTGTGCAAGAAACTGAACATAACTACCTGTAATCCAGACCCTCAGGCAAACAGGGAAATCAGTTCTTTTCTGCAAACTGGTTCTTTTGGACAGTTTGTTTCAGTGAACTGGTTCAAATAACTGGTTCACCAGTTTGTTTACATAATGATGTAATGTACACTGCCGCTCAAAAGTTTGGGATCAGTATGATTTTAAATGTTTTTTTAAAGACGTTTCTTATGCTCAGACTGTTAATTTGATCAAAAATACAGAACAAAATTTTATATTGTGAAATTTTATGATGTAAAACAATATTTTTCTATATTAATATACATTTTAATTTAAATCTGTAATTAAAGTTGAATTTTCAGAATCATTATTCCAATCTTCAGTGTCACATGATGCTTCAGAAACCATTCTGATATGCTGATTTATTATCAGTGTTGAAAACAGTTGTGCTGCTTAATATTTTTTTGAAACCTGAGAATGATTTCTGAAGGATCATGTGACATTTAAGACTGGAGAAACAGCTGATGAAAATTCGACTTTGCATCACAGGAATAAATTGTATTTTAAAATATGTTAAAATAAAAACCATTATTTTATATTATAATAACATTTTACAATATAATAGTTTTTTTTTCTGTATTGTTGATCAAATAAATGCAGCCTTGATGAGTATAAGAGACTTTTTTAAAAAAAACAAAAAACTTTTGAGCAGTAGTGTATATGCAATTATATTTTTTAAGCACATTATAAAACGCGTTCGTTTGGCTCCTTTATTCAAGTGTTCGATTCATACATGCACATATCTGCGGCTCTTTGGTCCAAGTCAGATTGTTTTGTCGGTTCAGTGGCTGTTGGAGGAACTGAAACGCTGGCTTGTTTCCAGTCGGAGTGACTGTCAGGCGTCTGAAAGTGAGTTTTGATTGAGCAACTTGTATGTCTGTGCTGCTCGAGCCATGAACTGTTTCAGACGATTCAGTACAATTTTATGAACTGGTTCAACTAGTTTACTAAAAAGAATCTGTTCAAAAGAATTATTCATTTGTGAACCAGACATCACTTGTGCATTTTGTGTTGCTTGATATACTTTTTATTTTCCAGTCTCAAAGTGCTGGTAGCTGCTGACTTGCATTTTATGAATCACCAAAGACCACGGTTTCAGCAAAAATATGTTTTGCTGCTCTACTGAAGAAAAAAAGTCATGTACTTCTTGAATGGCTTGAGGGTGATTACATTTACAGCAAATTTTAATTTAAGGGTGAACTATCCCTTTAAACCAAGAATGAAACAAAGGGCTAAAACAGCTGATCGTGCAAAATAAATTATGACTGAGCACTTCTTTTCACAATCATTCCTGGCTTCCTAGTTAATTATCCAGACAAAGGAGACTAATCAGACTCGTAACTCTGTCATCTCCACACACTGTCGTATATTGGTGCGGCCCAGGCTTGTTCTATCCATCACACCTGGTGTGTGTCTCGTCCTCTCAGACTGTCAGCACCATCTCTGCGAGCCAGACCTCAAGCTGGTGTGGCCCAGCGCCAAACTCCTGCAGGCCGCCGCCGGAGCCTCGTATAGAGCCAGTCTGATAGTGTCAGCCGCCGTCATACCTGCCCTCCTGGAGCAGTACAATAACCGGACGCAGGTACCATCTTGTCTTGGGCACAGTGAAAGTGTTTTATCTTAGTAAAGGGAAACGAGAAGACATTCACAAGCAAATGTATTTAGTTTAGGAGAATACAAAAAGTACACTCATTTTAATAACACTGTTTTTTGTGCAATGTTTTGTGTTTTTTTTGTTACAATTTACAATTACGTCTACTAATTTTAAATAATGAAGGTAGATGAAATATGCACTTCTACAACCATCAACAACATATTACTATGTAAACAACAAAAAATATCCTTAAAGGGATTAGTGTTGCACGATATACCGGTACTTAAAAAGTACAGCGATACCCTGCTTTTTAAAAAACGGTATGATTCCGCATTTTTTTTTTTTAGTACCGGTACTCTAGAACTGCTCTGAGACTCACTTCATCAGCATTTTACAGTTTCTTTTGTGGAAAACTATTGTCATATAATGAAGACCCTAAAGGACTTCACAGCAACCCATCAAAATAAAAGTTCGGTTTAACTTGACAGTCAGAAATATTTTATTATATTACATAATGGAAAGATAGTACTACTACTAATAAAAAATATTATTAAAACAATTTTTAAGGAATATTTACCAGAAAAAAATATTTACCAGAATTTATTAACCAGAAAATTGTAAATACACAACTCAGCATTTCTGAGAAAAAAAAAAAAAAGAAAGAAATAGCCTATAATAAATTAGTTCTTTACCAAATCTAATTATCCTTTATAAATTCATTAGACATGCTTTTGATTATTAAAATGTAATGAAACGATTAAAATAGAATCCAGAAAATTCATGGAAAATAGAGCCTTAAAAACTTAATTTCTGTTAAACTTTTAATAAACTGCTGTTAAATTCTGCAAGTTTCAATTTCAATTAATTAGACATGCTTTTTGATAAATCCTTTTTTAATGTAACCAGTCTAAAAAAATTAAAATGGAATTTAGAAAAAAAATAAAACAGATTTCATAAGGCCCTCTTTATTTAATTTGTGTCTTTGTTTTATTGTAGTTGTCCTTTAGTTTGTTACTTGCATCTAGGCTCTTATTATTAATAACAAAGATAAAATAACAAAAAATGACTGTAATGATATAAACTCTTGTTGTGAAATAAAATTACTATATCATGAAATAAGATTTGACTTTATCCTTTAAGTTAACTTACCAATATAGCATAGAACTCTACATACCTGTAGACGGTAGTTGTTCACCATAATCCTGTGTAGTGGCACTGGCATGTGATTATTATTATTATTTATTTTATTTTATTTTTTTTAAATGGGGGATTAAATGCTTTGTTTTAATAGATAAAATAACTATGATCTCCATTTGGATCACATATTGTTCAACTACTTTTTGATATTTTAGTCAGGTATCGTATCAAAGTCAAAATATTGGTATCATGACAACACTAAAAGGGATAGTCCACCAAAGACAGTTCTTTGGTGTGGGTAAATGAAACAGTTGACGGTAACCATTGACTTACTCTACTATGGAAGTCAATGGCTACCGTCAGCAATAAGATATTTAAGACTTTCTATGTTGTTAAATTTCATTTAAAAAGTCCTGCTGCAGATTTATTCGGATGTAACCCAGTGTCTTTACCCAGGCGTACTGTACTGTATTTCATGCATTTCACCATATCTTTATACAGTGTGCTCAACGGCGCACCCTGCTGGAGGTTCTGCAGGGTTTTGTGCAGCCCACAGCACTCAGCCGGCCTACAGACGGAGGTACATGAGATAACATGATCAAACTCAATACAGTTACACTACCAGTCAAAAGTTTTGGAACAGTAAGATTTTTAATGTTGTTGTTTTTTAAAGGAGTCCCTTCTGCTCACCAAGCCTGCATTTATTTGATCTGAAGTACAGCAAAAGCAGTAAAATTTTGAAATGTTTTTACTATTTAAAATAACGGTTTTCTATTTCATTATATTTTAAAATGTAATTTATTTCTGTGATTTTAAAGATGAATTTTTAACGTCATTACTCCAGTCACACAATCTGTCAGAAATCATTCTAATATTCTGATTTGGTGCTTAGAAACATTTATTATTATTTTTACGTTGAAAACAGCTGAGTAGAATTTTTTCAGGTTTCTTTGAATAGAAAGTTCAGAAGAACAGCATTTATCTGAAAAAATCTTTTGTAACATTATAAATGCCTTTATCATCACTTTTGATCAGTTTAAAGCATCCTTTTTAAATAAAAGTATTCCCAAAAAACGAAAAAACAAAAATGGTATCGTGTATAATGTTATAAAAGTTTTTTTTTTCAGATAAATGCTGATCTTTGGATCTTTGTATTCATCAACTCAGCAGTTTTAAATATTGATGATAACAACAACAATAATAATAATAATAATAATAAATGTTTCTTGAGTTTCTTTAGAATGTTTTGTGAAGGATCATGTGACACTGAAGACTGGAGTAATGATGCTGAAAATTCAGCTGCGCATCACAGAAATAAATTACATTTTAAAATATATTCATATAGACAGCAGTTATTTTAAATAGTAAAAAATATTTCATAATTTTACTGTTTTTGTTGTACTTCGAATCAGATAAATGCAGGCTTGGTGAGCAGAAGAGACGTCTTTAAAAACATTAAAAATCTTTTGGTGTTCAGAAACTTTTGACTGGTAGCGTATATCTCCTGCATAAGACAACTGTTGTGTTTAAGTGTGTATTTGTTGCTACTAGAGTCTCAGCATGTTTAATTTAGTTATATATCACGTTTGAAGTATTTGTTTAATGTGCTGATGTATTTCTCTCTGTCTCCTGTGTAAACACAGAGGACAGTGTATTGGTTGCGTTTCAGCAGTCTTTGTGTAGCGTAGTTTTCTCTGCGCTGACGGAATCTAGCGCTGGTCTACAGGTGACAGCCACACGTGTGATCACTGCACTGGGACAGCAGCCCGGTGAGTGCATACACAACAATTGTGAAAGTAATGAATGCTGTTTTACAGCAAGAATGTGTGAAAGTGATCAGAAGTAACAGTAAAGACATTCATAATGTTGCAAAAGAGTTCTGTTTCATATAAATGCTGTTCTTCTGAACTTTCTATTCTTCAAAAAATCCAGAAAAATAAAATGTATCACAGTTTGCACAGAAATATTGTGCAGCACAACTGTTTTCAACATTGATAATAATCAGAAATGTTTCTTGAGCAGCAAATCAGCATATTAGAATGATTTCTGAAGGATCATGTGACACTGAAGACCTGTTTCTTTCTTGCACCAAATCTGCTGTATTTTTTAATATCTATAAAGCAATGACCTTACATATGATTGGGTTAAAATTATTTAAAATGAAATCTGCTTGAAGTTAATTTATTTATTATTATTATTATTATTTTTTTTTTTTTTTTAATATGCTTGAAGTTAATTTAATTTAACCCACCTATTTCTTTCTTGCACCAAAAATGCTGGGGGTTTTTTATATCTATAGATCAATGACCTTACACATGATTGGGTAGCCATTTCTCTTGCAAGTAACAGTGCTTATGGATTGTTAATTTGGAAATAGTTTGCACTGCTCCACTGTCATTTTTGCAAATTTTGCTTTAAATTGTGAAATGTTTATAAAAATCTGCACTGTTAAAACGGTCAAAGTCAGACTAAAATTGACTGATATAATCTTAATTCATTTAATTTTAATTTTAATATTTTTTTTTTCAGCCTTTTTATGAAAAGCTAAACAAATTAGAAATAAAATTAAAATTAGTTTTAAGTTGAAGCAGTAAAATTACTAATCATAAATAAATAAATATGCAACTAAACTATTAAAACAAAAATAAATTAAGCCTAAATATTAAAAAAAAAGAAAGAAAAAAAAAATGATTCAAAATTAAAACAAAAAAAAAACAAAACAAAGTGAAACTATAATAGTAAAAACTATAAAAGTAATTTGAGGGGTGAGAACCAACAATTTACCATAGTCCTGACTTTGTGTACTGATTTCAATTATTTATAATAAAAATGTGTACACTCAAAAACTAAAATAAGTTGCTGAGCACTGAATAGGCATTGAAATGTAAATGTGTTTGTTAAAATGATAGCATGCTCATGGGATGCTCTTTGCTCATCACAGGTTTGTTGACGGATGTAGAGAAAGCTGTTGATCATTTAACCAGACTCATTCTGGAGGAAGACGATACTCAAGTGAGGTAGATGTGTTTGCATTTTTACAGGTATTTTTATACCTTTAAAGTTTTTCGGTGCTGATATGTTTGTGTCTCAGTTCGGCTGTGGTGGAGTGTTCAGGCTCTCTGGCTCGTCTGCATCCCAAAGCCTTCATCTCCAGGATGATTCCTCGACTGAAAGAACGGATCCTGTCAGGTGGGACCCAGAGTACATAACTCGCACACTAACATACAAATAATATCCATGGTGGGTTAAATTTATAATCAGATTTTTCTCTACAGATGAGTGTAACGCAGCTGTACGTCAACGGTGTGTGACAGTGTTAGCGTCCGTGTCGTCTCAACCCAGCGTGGTGCAGGAAAGTGCTCCCGTTCTTCTACAGGTGCTCGCTTCAGCCCACACAGGTACACATCCATGTCAATCAATTAAATATATGTAATGTTTTGTTTAGTTCTGATGTAATGCTGACGTGTTGTTGTTGTTTTAGGTAGCTGTGGTTTCTCGGTGGAGGAAGTGACCGCCATATGCGTCAGTTTGCGGAAGATAGCGGAGCACGCGCGAGACTCTGAGGAGATTGGACGATTCTTCCATGACATCATCATTCCACGACTTCTAGGACTGTGCCTACAGGCGGCTCTGCAGAGTAGAGACTCCGCTCAGGGTTTGTTCTTATTCTCTGCTGTGTGAAAGTGTTCGTTTGTGCTGTTTGTAGGTGTAACTGTGGGTTTGTTCAGCAGGTCACTGTAGTCCACTGACAGATGAGGCCGTTCTGTCTGCTGTAGTTCCTGTCATCAGCACAGCCTGCGCTGCCTTACAGTCAGAGTGAGTCCAGCCAAAACAACACGCAATTAAATAGAATTTAAGATGTGACTGATTTTGCTTTTAGACGTGTAATAAATATTAGGCCTGATTATTGACACAATTCATAAATCATTTTGATTCTAATTCATAGTCTCCAATTTGATTATATCGGGTACAGTACATGTCAATTTTTCTTATGGGAAACACTTTCAATCTGTAAATTATAAAACAAACCCCTAGTTGGTACATTACTGTAGTGTTAATTCCGAGTCCAAATTCAAGTGCCGTTTATTTTAGATATAATATTTCTCTTTTTATGGCACGTTTTTCATGATGTAATTGTTTCTACTCAAATTTGTTGTAAATATAAGCATTTAAATGTTGGCTTTTCATGAAAGATTTATTCAAACATGCATTATTTAATAAAGAACAGGTTCATTAAAAATATCATGAATATGTAATATAGCGCATATATTGATCTGTAGAGATGTTCAAGCTAACTAATGAGCTATGGACACTGAATGGCTTTCCATGTTAGCAACATTGATTACAAGCTGTTTTATTGACATGTTTTTGTTGTTGAAACACTTAATTGAGTTCTTACATGAGAAATGATTCATTTCAGTAAGTTGTACTGTTTCTTTAAATACTTTCTAATGTTAATTCATGCTTATTTTGTGCTATAACTAGTAATAAAGAGCAAGTGATGATTGATTCACAGCCACAGCAATCTGCCACACCACATTAAAGAGCAACAAAATACATTAATTGTTTGAATTTTGCTATAAAATCAACAGGATTTGAAAGCTGAGACTTTGTTTCATATCAAAAGTAACAAAGAACAAAGCTTGTTGTGATTATTGGATGGCAGGTGGTCCACAGACAGACTAAAAGATCTGATTTAAATGCCGATATGTTTAAAGAAAAAGATCAAACGCAATTGATTAATCACGCGTATCAACCAGCCCTAATAAAAATATACACATTTCCAAATGCAAGATTGTTTGTTTTCTTGCAGGTCAGCATCCCGCATGGCCGCCCAGGCTGTTTCTCTGTTCCTGGATGGAGACGTGTCCTTTCTGCCGGAGAATGCCTTCCCTTCCAAAATCCAGTTGCTCCAGGTGTGACAAGATAATCATGCTCAACCGTCAGGTTTATATTTGTCAATCCTGATAAAGTTCCCTGATGTTTCGGCGGCAGCAGCATCTGTAGATGAATGTAGGGTTGGTTTGTGTACTGCTTTATGAATTGTCCTTGTTTTCTCCAGAGCCAAGCAGAGTCTCGGGGTCCGTCTCAGCTGGTGTGTCTGCTGATGGCCTGCGTCTGCTCTCTTCCATGCAGCGTGAGTTAAATCTGTGGTGTCTCATCACAATATTTATATAGTTCTGGGTTTTTAACAGGCTATATTGTAGGCCTGCACAAATATTTATTTATTTATTTTTTTGCTCATAGAAATTCTATTTGCATGCAAATTTTTGCTCTGTACTAGTTTGTGGGGCTGTGCAGTTTGGTGAAAAAATGTTGTGTATAGCAACGATTTTATTTTTTAGAAATCAAGGAACCGTGATTTTGAATTTCTAATACTGCCAAATGTTAGAATTACGTGTGACATGCTCGTATCGCTAAGCACCATTCACACAGAATGTGCTTGTGTGTTGACAAAGATGCGCCGGTGGCAGTGGAATAGGAAAAACATGCAAGAAGATAGAGGTGAACTTCTGTTAACCAGGGTTCCCACAGGTCCTTGAAATCCTTGAACGTTTGTAAATCTGAAAAAAAAAAAATATTAAGGCCCTGGAAAATAAACATACATAGATGCAGGTCCTTGAAAGTGCTTGAATTTATTTTGTGCAATAAGTTTTCTGTAGAAAATTCCATATTACTCCCTCTGGTCCGATAATGTGTTATTTCACCAACACTTCATGGCCCATACTAGCTTGCTTGATTTATGTTACATGAGCCTCAGCTCTTTTCAATCAGATAATTTTAGGATACAGTATAGGATTTACCAAATATTCAGGTTTATGCAAAACAGAAATCCAACAAATAGAATATGAGATCTGTCAAATGGCCCAAAAAAATATTTTTTGCATAGCTGACGCATGAAAACTGTAACAATGTATCTTACAAGGTAACATGATGCAACCTTGCTCTCACTTGAAATGTGTCCCCACATTAGGTTTTTGAATTTGATTGTTTTGGACCTGAAAAGTCCTTGAAAGGTCCTTGAATTTGAAGTAGGGATGTTCATTTCGGTTATTTTTCCTAACCGACAACCGACGCTTGTTAACCGATTATTAACCGTTAACCGATTATTTTTAAAATAGAATTTAATTATTTTAGAAAGGATAAGTGTCTGTGACTCGTTAAAAATACCAAAATTTGTTTTCCAGTGATTAATTTTACATGTGCAAAAAGCAGCAAACAACAAAACATGAGGAATGGCATGGACGCATCACATCACGCACTTGCAGCGCTTCTGCCAATGGAGAAAAACATCATAAAGTTAGGCTATATATATATAATGAATGAATAGGCCTATACAATAAATATCTTTACTAAACAAAACGAAAGAAAAAACTGTGCAACAAGTAGCTATAGTATGCAGAGTTTTTGGTTCATTTTTGTGCTGCGCGAAAGGAAGACGGCTAAAAAGCGTCATCCTATTTTTTTCTTTATTTTGCAAAAGCACAAAGTTTTTGTTTTTATTGTGAATGTACACAAACAAATGCAAACCATTTACAGTTTCGATTATCTGTATGACTAGAAGGAGTCGTTTCCACTGTTAGAAGGAAAAAGCCTTTCCATTATCATAATAAAATACAGTCAGACAAACATATGGAAAAAATCACACTGCTTAATCGTTATCAACACACTGAAGTAATATCATGCCAAACCATTTGTTTTATGTGGATACTGGAATGCAAGTGAAGTACAAAACCAGGTTTATGTAATAAATAAATAATATTTTGGCATTCAAATACATCTCAAATACGGAAACATTTGGATTTGTTTCGAATGAGAGACCCGACATTAGTTTCAGTTTCACTTTAGCCTTAATGAATTTATTTTGGCTTGTCGTTTATATAGCCTAGCTTCTTATATTTGACATCCTTGTTCTTTCCTGAATATTGTTAAATTGAAGAATTTTTTATAGAGTGATGGGAAACTAAAATAGCCTAGCCTATGTTTATAGTGTTTGTAAACATTTCGCGTCGGCTTCAGAATGTAATAATAAAATGCGACTTATAGGCCTAGACGATTTATCTTTTTTTTTTCTCTCAAAAATGCAAGTTTATTTTATTTTAATCATCCAGCAAATGTTTTAAAGTATTTTGATCAATTACTGGGGGAAAAAAAAAAAAAAGACCTTTAAACCGTTTAACTGATTGTATTAATCGGTCAAAATTCTTTCTATCGGTTAACGGTTAACCGGTTAAAATGAGCATCCCTAATTTGAAGTTAACCAAGGTGTGGGAACCTGTGTTTTTATAATGGCGTTTCATGCATGAGTCGCTGCAAAAGACTTGAGTGCAACACTCAAACGCGCCCATGTTTACATAGAAAAAACAATGGAAAATCAGCGCAATTATATTAAAAAAAAAAAACCTGTGAAGAACTACTACAGTATGTCTTATATTTCATGTTTACATCATGGTGGCAGGCTGAAAGCTGCTGTTCATAGTTTTTACAGAAGAATTATAGTTAATAATAGTCTACTGGTGTTACACCTTCAGTCATTTTGAATTTGAATTACCTTGACTTTGAGGGTTTTTTTTTCATTAAGTATTTTCCTCATTATTTCTGAACATATAATATGTGTAAGAGAAATTTGTACAAGATGTAGTTGTACTTTATGTATCTTTTCTGCAAAGATTTTTAAGTGATTTGTTTAACATTTACATCATGTTGACAACTTCATATGTTGGGGTTAATTAGAGGGTTGAAAGAAGAAAAGGTTACTGATTAATTTTGTTACATTTTCAAGTTGACTAGTTAAAAATTGTAAAAAATCGAGTTAGTCATGAATTAGTCTCAGATGAATTCTGGAAAGAACTAAATGACTGTTTTTGAGTCAATCATTGAATCATTCATTCAATAGATTTGTTCAAAATGTTAATTCATTTAAGAATGACTCAAGCAATTGCCTTTTTGAGTCAGTCATTGAAAGAGTCACTTGATTTATTCGTTCAACAATGCATGAAAAAATCCAAGATTTTAATTTTTTGACATATCGCCCTGCCCTAACAACAATAATTTTTATCATTAGTGTTATTATTTTGGTTTACAATGAAGTAAGAATAATAAACAAAATTATTATTAATTGTATGATTATATTTTTATTGTAATTTCACTGTAAAATAAAAAGTATATAATATAAATAATATAATATAATAAATCAAATTTATTTTACGTGGCAATACTTACAATACTAATACATTACAATACTACATTTACAATACTAATATTTATGCCTGTCTTAGTTTCTGACTGACCATAATAATAATAATAGTAATAGTTATTATTAGTACACTAGTATATTTTTCTTTAATACTAGATTTTATTTTACAGTGAAATTACAATAAAGCATAATATAAATGATTATAATTATTACTATTGATGATTGTTTTTATTTCACTGTAATATTTCACTTTAAAATAAAAAAAAATGGTATTTAAGAAGCATATTATTATTATAGTGATTAGTGAGTGAGTTTGGAAGCTCCAGTTTTCATAGATTCTGAGACTTGTGTTTAGGACTGCATATGTGCATTGGCTGAATGAAAATGTATATTTTCAACACTGTTTGAGAGTAAGAAACAGCATTTATGGGACCATTCATGTCATTCATTCACTTCATTTCATCAACTTGACAACAGGTGGAGATTCCAGAGATGGACCGGCTGCTTCTGCAGTTGGAGGATCTGAGCTGCACGTGTCCTCACCTGTTCTCCTACACGTTTGCTGCCAAATGCTTCGCTGGTTTGGTCAACAAGAGGCCGGCAGGTACACACAGGATTAATTTGCTTCCCAAATCACATGCCCTAAATGTTGTGCTACATGATCTAATGGAAGACTGTTTTCAATTGATGTACGTCACTGGAATAATGAATGTGTTATTTGAGCTCTGGAGTTGATTTACCTGATCTGCGCATCACGGATGTTGTTGTGTGTTCAGGTGAAGCTCTAGACGCCGTGCTGCAGAGGGTGATGAAGAGGATCGGCGAGGAGCTGGAGAACGTTTCGTCCGCTCAGAGAACACAAGCGTTCACGCTGCTGCTCTGGGTAAAAACCAAATCACATTACTGAGAGTGTTTATCATTGTCTGTCTTACATTGTGATTTTCATATCAGTAACTAGCGGTCACACGACTCCTTAACAAGTCCCAAGATTAGTTTGATCAAATTTAAAGTCATAAACGGTTTCAAATAGCATAAATGGTACAGCAAAAGTCTTCACTATCTTTTTAAATTATTAAAAGTTACTATTATTAAAAGTTATATGCAAAACAACAATTTTTGAATGGTAAGATTTTTAATGTTTTTTTTTGTTTGTTTTTTTTTTTAGGAGTCTCTTCTGCTCACCAAGCCTGTATTTATTTGATCCAAAGTACATCTTGAAATATTTTTACTGTTTAAAATAACTGTTTTCTATTTGAGTATATTGTAAAATGTAGTTTATTTTTGTGATCAAAGTTGAATTTTCAGCATCATTACTCCAGTCTTCAGTGTCACACGATCCTTCAGAAATCATTTAATATGCTGATTTTGCTGCTCAAGAAAATATTAAAACAAATTGAATATATATATACATATATACATATACACACACACACACACACACACACACACACACATAAAACTCCACTTGCTGTTTTCAACATAATAATACTAATAATAATAAAATGTTTTTGAACAACAAACCAGAATATTAGAATAATTTCTGAAGGATCGTGACTGGAATAATGATGTTAAAAATGCAGCTTTGAAATCAGGAATAAATTACATTTTAAAATATGTTCAAATAGAAAGTTATTTTAAATAGTAAAAATATTCCAGAATTTTACTGTTTTTGCTGTACTTTGGATCAAATAAATGCAGACTTCTTTAAAAAAAGAAAACATTAAAAACCTTTGACTGGTAGTGTAATGTGAAATGCATGATGTATATATAAAAATAATAATCAGCATAATATACAAACATAAACACAAAAATATTACACCAAAAACACCAAAGAAAGAAGTGTAAATTTTAAAAGAATTGTTTTTAATCAGTTTAATGCCTTTTTCTAAACACTACATGTAGTACATATTTTCTGTTAATACTATATGTAGTTATTTATTAGTGCATAAACCAATTTTAATACATATATTGAATAAAACTTGTCTTGAGTGTTTTAAACTTAAAGTCAGTTGATATAGCTTTATAGATATTGTTAATGTTTTTAAATGTTTTATTTATTTAGTTTATTTATTTTAGTTTAAAATGTTTGTAATTTGTTATGTTTATTTATTTTAAAAATCTCTATTTAAAACATTTTTAATAATTTATATTTTATAAATATTTATATAAATATTTTATTGTTTTCATTTGTTTTAGTGTAGTTGTTTTACTGCTTTAAAATTTTGCCTTAGCAGCTAGTTTGAATTTTATTTTATTTTATTTACAATTACATTTTACATTTATTCAAAGTGGTCATTTTTGAAACACAAGCGAAGATCAGTCTAATATTCTCTAATCATTTTTGTCAGTGCAGCCAAAATTCTGATGCTTCAAATGCTCTGTATGAATCAAGCTGTTTAATTCAAGTCTTAGAAGAGATATGATCTCCTTTCTAGATTCTCGACAGATTAAATAAACATAAATATTGATCGATATGTGTTTTTCTTTTGTACAGGTGGCCAAAGCCCTGCTCGTGCGCTATCATCCGCTATCAACAGCCCTGACTGACAAGGTAGTCTGTTCATTTCTTCTCATTTCTGCTCTCGTTCCAGCTGTATTTCAGGGGTTGAGCGTTTGATTTCTCTGTCTTTATTTCAGCTCTTCGTTCTGTTGAGTGACCCGGCGTTAGGATCTCAGGTGGCCGATGGTTTCGGCGTCCTCATGAGCGACTCTCCGGATGTGCTGAATCGCGATTGCCACGCAGACGTGCGCATCATGTACCGCCAACGCTTTTTCGCTGAAAACTCCACCAAACTAGTTCAAGGTTTCAACTCGGCAGAGCAGGGTACCTCCATTACCACTTCCTGTCTCAACCGGTGGTGTGACTGCTTGCTTTGCATCTAAATAGTTTTTTTCTCCACAGAGAAGAAGTCTTGTTATTTGAAGGCGCTGTCCCACATTGTCAGTAACCTCCCCAGACAGGTCCAGCTCACAGAGCTTCCCGCAGTGAGTTGACTTTGTGTACATAAATGATTTTAGATGTGTTGGTTTGAAGTGTGTTGTATTAAATGTGCTGTTCTCGGGCAGCTGCTGCCGCTGCTGTTGGAGGCGCTGTCGTGTGCGGATCAGGCGGTGCAGCTCTCTACCCTGTCCTGCCTGCAGCCGGTGTTGCTGGAGCCGCCGCCGGCCCTCAGGAACCAGCTAGAGGCGCTGTTCTCCCGCATACTGGCCCTCACCACCAGCCCGGCTATGGTACTGAATTTAACACCGTGTTTGATTGTAGTCTGTCTGATAAGGCTCAGATAAGTCTGACTTTATTTTTACTCCGGCAGAAAGTGAGAATTGCGTCGCTCCAGTGTGTTCATGCGCTCTCACGCCTGCCTGAACATATGGTAAGACAATCACACTGAAACAACACATGAAAATCTTGGAATTAGTGTTGAAAATAAAATAAGTCACTAATATGCAATTAAACTTGATTTAAAATCAAGTGTTAATAAATTGAAAAACAGTAGGACTATTAAAACAAAAAAAAAAAATCAAAGGTTTGGGGTTGGTTATTTATTTATTTATTTATTTATTTATAAGCAAGTCTTTTGTGCTCACTGAGGCTGCATTTATATAATCAGAAATACAGTAAAATAGTGAAATATTATTACAAGTTCAAATCGCTGTTGTTTTATGTGAATATCTGTTAAAATGTAATTTATTTCAGTGATCAAAGCTGAATTTTCAGCATCATTACTCTGTCTTTTTGATGAAAGTTTAAACAAACAGCATTTATTTGAAATACATATTTCAAATAACATATTTATTATTATATAATATATTATTTATTATATATATTATATTATATATTATAAATTATATTATTTCATATTTCATGACATATTTTGTAACATTATAACTGTCTTTACTGTCACAAAAATAATAATAATAAAGTCACTAATATGCAGTTTACTGTCTTCTGTTATGTCTAATTTCAATAAAAATACATAAAATAATTAATTAAATAAATAAAGATTGGAACAATCAAAATAAAACATTTAAATAAAAAAAATAAATAAAAAATTTAAAAAAAAATCTAAATATAAATATATATATATATATATATATATATATATATATATATATATATATATATATATATTATTTATTTATTTTATAAAATATTTATTTTCAATATTTATTTATTTAAAAAAAAATATATATATATATATAAATGTGATTTCCATGCTCACTAAAAACAAAACACAAAAAAAAAAACTAAACTAAAAAAAACAAAGAAATTTGGAGTTACAAATTTTTTTTGAAAGAAGTCTCTTCTGCTCACCAAAGCTGCTTTTTGTTTTTTTTGTTTTTTTGTTTGTTTGTTTTGTTTTTTCAAAAATACAGCAAAAAATTGTGAACTATTATTACAATTCAAAAACCTGAAATAATTCCAATATGTTGTTTTTTTTATTCATTATTATTATTATTATTATCAATGTTGAAAACAGTGTCAATATTTTTATATATTTTAATTTTCATCATTTTATTTATTTATTTATTTTATGGTGAATAGAATGTTCAAAAGAACAGCATTTATTTGAAATAGACATATTTAGTAACATTTTAAGTATCTTTACTGTCATTTTTGATCGCTTTAATGCATCCTTGCTGAATAAAAGTTACAATACAATACACCGACACCAAACTTCAGAATGCTGCTTCTGTAAAAACGTTGCAAATATTGTATTGTTGTATTGCATTTTTGCAGAGAATTTGAAATGTAGTCTCCTTCCTCACGATTTATGCATAATAAGGCCAGAAGCATGTAAAAATGAATCATGTTGAGTTGACTGTGCAGTTAATAGCTTTAGTATGCGTTTCAGATCCTGCCGTTCCGTGCCAGAGTCTTGAAGGCTCTCGCTGTTCCTCTGGATGACAAAAAGAGGTTGGTGAGGAAGGAGGCGGTGGCGGCTCGAGGAGAATGGTGAGTCTGACGTCTGACTCTGATATTCAGATCTCCGAGGTTTCCACTGACAGAATCTAATGAGGCGTTTGTCATCCGTAGGTTTTTATTAGGAAGCCCCGGTGGAAGATGAACAGATGAGTGCTGCTGCTGTTACGAATGACCCAGAACAGAGGCGGCTCAGCGCTCACAGCCTTTGCTTTTACTCTCTTACTCTGTTTTTTAATGATATGGCATGAGTTTGTCCTGCTGGGCACAGAAATGGCCAAACGAACTGCTGGAACATGAAACTCAGTGATGCACTGACCTGAATCCAGATCACAAGGGTCAGACACACGAGCCGCAGCGCTATCATTCGCTCAATCACGCCGTCTCACAATTGTAGGAATGTTAGTTTGATGATGCAGATCGCTCTCGAATGTGCGTATGACTCTCCTGATGTCAGTATTTCCGAACTGATGTGTTCATTATCCACAACTTTGGTTGTTGTTCATTTTCACGAGACTAACCTAAAAAGGTCAAACTGACAAAACTGATGCCAAGAATATAAAACAATATTTATGTGTCATAACCTGTCAATAAAACATTTTGTAAATGTGTACATTGTGACTCGAACTTACCAGTGAATTTATTCCAGTTTTGTTTTGTTTTTTTGCATTGTGACAATAGAATTTTCTTATTAATATGCTGTTTGCACCAAGCGCAAATAAGGATAGATTCTATTTACACAATGTAAAAATACCAGTATTTTTATTGTAATAATAAGTGTAGGCTACACAGTAGTAAGGTGGTATTTATAATACATAGTGCAAACAGTGTGGTATGTTTGTTTTTGGTGTATTTGTTTTGTTTTTCTATTGTCATTTATGTCTAATTTCAATTTTAAAAAAATAAAGCTATAAAAAATTAAAGATTAGAACAATCAAAATAAAATGTATATATATAACTTAAATATATTTACTTAAATGTGTATTTCACAAAAATATATTTTAAATATTGATTTATTAAAACTATTAATAAATGTGCTATATATATATATATATATGTACGTATAATCTGATTTTCTATATCGACAACACGTTAGTGTAAATATTCTCTGCCAAAAAGGTATTTATTTACTACAGTCGCTACAACAAATTTCTCAAAGCTTAGATTGCCTTTTGAAAATCTTCACATAGTAAGCTTCATTAATTAGGTACAACATGCACAATTATGTCCTTAAAATGACGTATTCTTTTCTGAACTCAGACATAAAAGCCACCAAAATGCTATTTACTTACAGGCTCTTTTTCCACAGTCTCTAATTGTATCCCTTAATTTTATCTTTGATCATCAAAATGACATATTTAAACATTATTCCCCATGAAAATAATTTCTTGTCTTAAAATGTCTAAAAATATCTCTACTATCTTGCGTAATGTAGTTATTACGCGTCATGAATATGCTAATTAACCCCGCCCCACAAACTGACAGGATTGGTTACATGTTTATGGTGTAGGACACAGGGGCGGGTTCAAACCGCGTTTATGCCATTTTAAGGGGAAAATACTTATCAGTAGTGTGTTTGCTGATAAATTTGCACATGATTTGACTTTAAACATTAAAAACACCAGATAGACATGTAAACAATGTTAAAAACGTGACTGAGCGTAAGTTTAAAAACCTAAAAAGATGATTGATAGATAGATAGTACTAGCATGTTGCTAACATGTTTCTAGCATGATTAGCAAGTTGCTAACATTTTATTAGCTTGCATGATTAGCATGTTACTAGCATGTTGCTAACGTTTTTAGCATGTTAGCATGATTTGCAAGTTACTAGTGTGTTGCTAGAATGATTAGCAAGTTCCTAGCATTTTTCTAGCATGATTAGCAAGTTGCTATTATTTTATTAACATGTTGCTAGCATTATTAGCATGTTACTCGCATGTTGCGAACATGATTAACAAGTTACTAATATGTTGTTAGCATTATTCTACCATGATTAACATGTTACTAGCATGTTGCTAGCGTTTTTAGCATTTTAGTAGCATGTTAGCATGATTTGCAAGTTACTAATGTGTTGCTAGAATGATTAGCAAGTTCTTAGCATTTTTCTAGCATGATTAGCAAGTTGCTATCATTTTATTAACATGTTGCTAGCATTATTAGCATGTTGCGAACATGATTAACAAGTTACTAACGTTGCTAGCATGATTCTACCATGATTAACATGATTAGCCTGTTACTAGCATGTTGTTAGCATGATTCTACCATGATTAACATGTTACTAGCATGTTGCTAGCGTTTTTAGCATGTTAGTAGCATGTTAGCATGATTTGCAAGTTACTAATGTGTTGCTAGAATGATTAGCAAGTTCTTAGCATTTTTCTAGCATGATTAGCAAGTTGCTATCATTTTATTAACATGTTGCTAGCATTATTAGCATGTTGCGAACATGATTAACAAGTTACTAACATGTTGTTAGCATGATTCTACCATGATTAACATGTTACTAGCATGTTGCTAGCGTTTTTAGCATGTTAGTAGCATGTTAGCATGATTTGCAAGTTACTAGAATGATTAGCAAGTTCCTAGCATTTTTCTAGCATGATTAGCAAGTTGCTATCATTTTATTAACATGTTGCTAGCATTATTAGCATGTTACTAGAATGTTGCGAACAAGATTAACAAGTTACTAACATGTTGCTAGCATGATTCTACCATGATTTGTTACTAGCATGTTGCTATAGCATGTTAGCATGATTTGCAAGTTACTAGTGTGTTGCTAGAATGATTAGCAAGTTCCTAGCATTTTTCTAGCATGATTAGCAAGTTGCTATCATTTTATTAACATGTTGCTAGCATTATTAGCATGTTACTAGAATGTTGCGAACAAGATTAACAAGTTACTAACATGTTGCTAGCATGATTCTACCATGATTAGCCTGTTACTAGCATGTTGCTAGCATGTTAACATGATTTGCACGTTACTAGAGTGTTACTAGAATGATTCTAACATGATTAGTATTTTACTAGCATGTTGCTAGCATGATTCTACCATGATTAGCCTGTTACTAGCATGTTGCTAGCATGTTAACATGATTTGCACGTTACTAGAGTGTTACTAGAATGATTCTAACATGATTAGTATTTTACTAGCATGTTGCTAGCATGATTCTACCATGATTAGCCTGTTACTAGCATGTTGCTAGCATGTTAACATGATTTGCACGTTACTAGAGTGTTACTAGAATGATTCTAACATGATTAGTATTTTACTAGCATGTTGCTAGCATGATTCTAGCATGATTAGTATGTTACTTAGTATGTTAGAAAAGATACAGCAAACCTGATTCTGAAGATCTGAGCTGAGTTTGGAGTTTGTGGAGTTAAAGCTGTAGGTCAGGGGTGCTCAACCCTGTTCCTGGAGATCAACCTTCCTGCAGAGTTTAGTTCCAACTCTGATCAAACACACCTGTCTGTAATTATCAAGTGCTCCTTCAGGTTCTAATTAGTTGGTTCATGTGTTTGATCAGGGTTGGAGCTGAACTCTGCAGGAAGGTTGATCTCCAGGAACAGGGTTGAGCAGGTTGATACAGTCACAAACTGTAGTGTCAGAAAAAGAATAATAATAAGATTAAAAGCATTTCAGTAAGTTGTCTTTCTCAAGCCAGTGTAATAATGTGTCTGCTCCAAAGCAAGAAGAAAAGACAAACAAAACAAGATTTGAGTCAAACACGATTTATGTTTAAAAAGGAAAGACACAAACTGTGGTGGTGTCCTCTGTCATCATTTCCCACTACTGTTTTATTGCTATTGTACATCACACTAGTTCATCTGTACAGTATGTGCTGGACTTTTAAAGTTACAAACATATTTCAGACAGTTAAACCACAAAATGATCTGTTCACTCAAATCACTGAAACAGCAAACATCTTTATATCTCGCTTACATTTATGGGGAATCCAAAAGTCTGAGAACATACTGAAAATATGCAAAGTCTTACCTCATATGTAAAATTTTGAATATTTATTAAAACCTTGTAGATTTAAGATTTTTTAACAATTGAAAAACTTCAATCTATGATGTGAAAAAAATACATAGACTTTTTTTTGCACAATTGTTATTTTAATTTTGACCACGTTATTACTTGCACAAGACACATAAAAGCAAACAGTGAACTGACCAAATATCAGACTTCCTAAAATTCAAGTTAGGAAAAGAATATAAAACATTTAGTATGTCAAATAGTTTTCCAATGCTCTCAGATGTCTGGAGCCCACAGTAAACACTGTACAACTACAGACGGATTTCATGTAAAACCTGCTCATTAGAAAACCTTTGCAAAAGAATGTAAACATCATTTTAACAAAATGCACGGACCACTTTGGAAATATCTGGACATTCAGATCGTGAGTCATCATGATCACCGCCAAAACTGAATATTTAAAGTTAAAAAATATAAATATCCCACAGATGTCAGTAAAATCCATTCACATCAAGTCTTTGGCACCAAGTACGACTCCGGACTCGGCACGAGCTGAAAACGGGATCTGACGCTGCACCGCAAACACACATTTCAGTAGAAAACCCTCAGATGAGGCTGAAAGGACAGGAGCGATGCAGAGACTCTTTCAGTCATCAGAGTTCATCACATGAGTGTTTGAGCGGATCCGATCATCAGCTCCAGGTCTGTGAGGTCAAATGGCCATGGTGTTGTTCCTGTAAGCGGGACAGTCCCACAAAAGACCGTCCCCGCGAGGAAGGTGACTGGACGGCAGCAAAACTCGTGTCAGCCAGTCACTGGAGGACAGCAAAAACATTTATTATTACACACAATTAAACAATCTACGTTTCAACTTTATCTAAATAGGGGAAAATAATACATGTGGGGCAATAAAAACAAAAATGGCAAATGTCTCACCTCTGCTTCTCAATACCAAAAAATATTTTCCAGTTGTTAATTTTTCCAAGGTGGTATGGATTACGGAAAACCTGTGAACAGACAGTTGAGTTTTCTTCAAATATGAGAAAACAGCTTGTATTATGTGACTTAAAACAAAAATATTTTTTATTGTATAATATATATATCTTTATTATTATTTATACAAAAACTGAACAATTAAAATGAAAACAAGAGAAAGTGTATTTATTAAACAAATAACATTAATAATAATGAATAGCAGTACTAGTCATAGTAGATAATAATTAAAGGTAAAGTTTAAAAAAAAAATTATTGGTGGTTGTTCTGCTAATTTTTAGAGCCTAAGATTCTTAAACAAAGATAAAAAAAAATAAAAAATTATAACCATCATTATTATTATTTATAGATTATTTATAGTTTAATATTACTTTAACTATGAAAACCAAAAATTAAATTAAATTAAATAATAAAATAAAATTACATTAAATTATTAAATTAAATTACTGTTATTATGATCATTATTAAAAAAAAAAAAAAAAAGAAATTTTACTGGTAACAACAACAACTACTACTACTACCATGAACTTGGCACATATTGTGTTTTGTGCTGCTAGTTTTATATCACTTAAAATTGAACAAATAAAATTAAGATGAGAAAATCAAATAACTAAATTAATATTAATAATAATAATACTGTAGTAGAAGTAGTAGTAGTAATTCAAAATGAAATCCAAAAAAGAAAAATAAATAAATAATAATAATAATAAAGTTATTTTTTAAATTGCTTTTTGTGGTGCAAGTTCTGCAGAAATGGCCTGTTTTTATTTTTATCATTTTTGTTTTATCATTTCTAAATTGGTGGTTGTGTTCTGCTAATGTTCAGAGCCCCCGTTTGTCTTACTTTGCCCTTCAGTCGGAGTCGTTTTCTCTCTTTGCGGTTGATGTGTCTCTCCACGCTGGTCTCTCCTCTGGTGATCAGCACTGCGTGCCACAACGTCAGCGCTCCTAACGCCACAGTCACTGAACTGAAAACACGTCACAGACGTCAGACCACCGACACCACATGCTTTAATGTCAAAAATACATGCGGTGATAATGCTCACCTCGTCAGCACCCACAGATAAATCAGGCTTTTATGAACCATTCTCTCCTGATGGGTGAAGACCGGAGGAGGAGTTTGATAGGAGCTCTTCAACAGAGAACAAAAAAACACTTTTAGAAACAAATTCATGTTGTTATGAGTAACTTACACAAGTGTTCAAAAGTTTGGGGTTGGTACGATTTTGCAATGTTCTTGAGGCTGCATTTATTTGATCAAAACTACAGTATAAATTGTTAAATATTTTTAGAATTTAAAACAGCTGCTTTCTATTTGAGTATGTTTTAAACTCTAATTTATTTCTGTGATGCGCAGCTGAATTTTCAGCATCATTACTCCAGTCTTCAGTGTCACATGATCCTTCACAAATCATTCTAATATGCTGATTTGCTGCACAACTAACAAATATGATTATTAGCAATGTTGAAAACAGTTGTGCGGCACCATATTTTTGTGGAAACTGTGCTTTTTAATTTTTATTTATAAAAAGAAAACATTTGTTAAATTATAAATGTCTATCCTGCTATTTTTTACTGAATTTAAATTACAATCTTACTTGGACAGTAAGATTTTTCATGTTTTTTTAAAAAGTCTACTAAAGAAGTAACATTTTTAGAAAAATTTTGAAATATTTCTACTGTTTAAAATAACTGTTTTCTATTTGAATATATTTTAAAATGCAATTTATTTCTGTGATGCGCAGCTGAATTTTCAGCATCATTACTCCAGTCTTCAGTGTCACATGATCCTTCAGAAATCATTCTGATATGCTGATTTGCTGCTCAACAAACATTTATGTCTATTAGCAATGTTGAAAACATTAATATTTTTGCAGAAACTGATGCATTTTTGTTTTTAGGATTCACTGATGAATCAAAAGTTGAAAAGAACAGCATTTATTTCAAATAGAAATTTATGTAACATTGTAAAAATCTTTAATGTTACATTTCTGATTTAATGTGTCCTTGCAAAAAAAAATTATTAACTTGTAACAAATAAATAAAACCATGCTGACCCCACAGTTTTGAACGGTAGTTAAACATAACAACTAAAACTATTAACTGACAACTGATTTCAGCTTCCACAGGTAAAACCAAATCATTTACAATAATTCTATAAATCACATCTCACTAATATTCTACACTGCTACAGACGTTAAAGTCTATCAGACATCTGCTGTGTGTGGCTGCGGTTCACTGGACAGAAACTCTGTGATCAGCATCTGTTTATCTAGTCAACAAAATCAATAATCATATTAAAACTACAGGTCAAACACACAAGATCAGTTTTTTCTGATAACAACTAATTGTTTTTATTTAATGTACACCTAATAAGCATTTCAAACACTGTGTGTCTGTGATTACGATGCATGCAGTATCTGCAAAAATCTGATTTATCTTAACTGTAAATTCAGTAAAATCTTCCTTTTATTAGTGGGGCTGCTAATATAAATCAGAGGAGATTTTATGACTGTAGTGTCATTAATATATGTGAACCTGGACCACAAAACCAGTCATAAGGGTCAGTTTTTTTAAAATGATTTTTATTGTTAGGATCCGACAATATTTGTTTGAGATACAACTATCTGGAATTTGTAATCTGAGGGTGCAAAAAATCTAAATATTGAGAAAATCACCTTTAAAGTTGTCCAAATGAAGTTCTTAGCAATGCAAATTACTAATCGAAAAATAAGTTTTGATATGTTTAAAGTAGGAATTTTACAAAATATCTTGATGGAACATGATTTTTACTTAATATCCTAATTATTTTTGGCATAAAAGAAAAATCAATTTTGACCCATACAATGTATTGTTGGTTATTGCTACAAATATACCCGTGATACTTAAGACTGGTTTTGTGCTCCAGGGTCACATATAAAGTTCAAGCCTTCTACAATGTTTTGCCCTGTAGTTTTCTCTTGTAGGTGCTTTAGTGCAAACATGACTTTTAAAAGTTGAAAATAAGCTGAAAACAGGCTGAACTTGTATTTAACCCAGAACATTCCATACATTAAGACAAGGAACAAACTAAAGTTATTGCCCTCTGGGAGTTTTGCCGTACGTGAACCAGCAGCCTCTACCTGTGCAGCGTCTACCTGCTGTGAGAGTGACATATAGATTAGCCCCGCCCCCGGGACCGCCTCCCCCTGTGAGGGACCGCCCATATACCTGCCTGACTACAAACACAACACACACACCAAACAAACCCACTGTCAATCACACTTACATTCTGTTTTTGATGTGAACTCACACTTTTACTCACCAAGGATGCATTAAACTGATTAAAAGTGACATTAAAAATGTTTCTAATGTTACACAAGATTTCTATTTCAAATTTTTTAAACTTTCTATTCAGTAAATCCTGGAAAAAATAAAATGCATGACAGTTTTTGCAAAAATATTATTGTTTTCAACATTGCTAATAATCATAAATGTTTGTTGAGCAGCAAATCAGCATATTAGACTGATTTCTGAAGGATCATGTGACACTGAAGACTGGAGTAATGGTGCTGAAAATTCAGCTGCGCATCACAGAAATAAATTACAGTTTAACAGATATTCACATAGAAAACAGCTGTTTGAAATTAGAATAATATTTCACATTTTTACTATATTTTTGATCAAATAAATGCAGCCTTAGTGAGCAGAGGAGACATTAAATCTAGCGTATGTATATCCACAGAGTAAAGAATCTGAAGGCATTCAGCTCTTCCCCAACAGGAAGTCAAGAAGCTCACGCAGACTGACCTCGATGGCGTTGTAAGCGTCCAGGAACATGTCTTTGGCACTGATGCTGCAGTAGACGCAGCCCATGGTCATGAACAGACAGAAACTGAAGAAGTAACGGTGGTTGTAATGACCAACGCAGTTATTCAGCCAGGCTGATGACAGCTCAGTTAAGGCAGAAACTTGATACTGAAGAAGATTAAACATTGACTTTTCTTCAAGTATTGTAAGGTCATTTTTATTTATAAGGATACGACAGTGGTGGTCCATTTTCAAAACACATCTGTGATGGAAAAAACACACAAAAAACAGATTATTTTATTTCAAACTTACTTATTTTCATAAATGATTAATCTGACAATTCTCCTTTCGATTAAACTGATGAAAAATGTAAAATGTGCATGAGATATTTCAGTTGCAGGTGGTTCAGATGTTTTATTTACCTGTTGCAGATACTGCAGTGATGAGTTCTAGCTGGTTTAGGAACGATACATTTTTTACAGACAGTAACAGTTGGTATTTCACTCTTTTCCTAAAACAAAACACATACGCAACAAAATGTTAAATACTGATAAAAATGATTTAATGATTGTAAATAGAGCTCGCTTTTGATTTAAATACATTTCCAAAGAAAACTGTAAAGTTTAAATGTTTCATTTCTCTTCCAAACGGAAAATAGCAAAAAATAATGACTTTTTTTAAACAATTATTTTTCCATTCTTTTTTTCCCATAGCGATTTTAGAAAAGTCTTCATTTAGGAGTTTTAAGTCATGAACCAAACCAACCAGCTACGAGGAATATCACAACATTACAATCTTTAATTCGAAGCTAAAAAATATTTGAAAATCAGGCAAAAAGATAAAGATACAAAACTGCGAACTTGACAAGTTTAATGATGGAAAGATCCACAATTTACGTTGAAAATATATGTGTGCATGAACAAAAAAAAGAATGGGATTTTTACTTCGGGATCCCCACTGTTGCTTTCTATTGATTACTTAAATTGTGATATTAAATAAATAAATAAATATCTTAAGAAAACCCTCACATAAAGAAGACAAAACGAAATAACTAACTAAAAACATAAAAAAAACCCCATCATACATAAATAAAAATTTAAATTAAAATGTAATACAAATTTTAAATAAAACTAAATAAACCCACAAATATATTACAAAATAAATAAATAAATAAATAATTAACAATTAAATATGAAATAAAATAAAATATTTTTGAAGTGTCTTCTAAATGTGGAGAAAAAGTTAAATAAAATAAAATTAAACATGTAAATAAAACTAAATAAACCCACAAATATATTATAAAATAAATAAATAAATAAATAAATAACAATAAAATATGAAATAAAATAAAATATTTTTTGATGTGTCTTCTAAATATGGAGCAAAAGGTGAAATAAAATAAAATAAAAAAAATTTAATAAAAATAAACAAAACCACAAATATATTACAAAATAAATAAAAAATAAAAATACATTTTTTGAAGTGTCTTCTAAATGTGGGTAAAAAGTGAAATAAAATAAAATTAAAATTTTAAATAAAAATAAATAAAAACAAATATATTACAAAATAAATAAATAACAACAAAATATGAAATAAAATATTTTTTGATGCGTCTTCTAAATGTGGAGAAAAAAATGAAATAAAATTAAATAAAATTAAAAAATTAAATAAAAAAAAAACCAAATACATTACAAAATAAATAAATAAAATAAAATAATTTAAAATATATATATATATATATATATATATATATTTGAAGTGTCATCTAAATGTGGGGCAAAAGGTGAAATAAAATAAAATAAAAATGTTAAATAAAAATAAATAAAAACACAAATATATTACAAAATAAATAAAAACAAAACATACAATAAAAAAATAATATAAAATCTAGAAGTGTCTTCTAAATGTGGGGAAAAAAAGGGAAATGACTTCAGGCACCTGCGGTGGGAAACCCGGACACGTGGTCGTGGCTTTATAGTAATGGAAAACGATCATAAGAAGGTTCCAGTGTCCGTAACAGAGGTGCCAGAGGATCCAGTGAACGGGGTACGAGCTGAAGATGATGGGCAGCACACACAGATACACGATGATCACGACGGAGCTGGTCAAGGCGATCACCAGAGACACGAACACCTGCACCAGCAAACAGAGAGCAGCGATTAGCAACGCATCCAACTCACTTTGTGCTAAAACATTAAGAAATGCATGAATCAGACGTGATTCCACCTACCACTCCAAACCAGCGGGTCATGTTGTCCACCAGCCAGTAGATGGGCTCAAAAACACAGTCCATCACAGTGTCTGAATTGGTCAGAACATTGAAGTACAGGGACTTCAGCAGCACCGTCCCATAGTTCCACAGGTCCCGTAATCGGCTCGGCCGCTTTCTGCGTCCCCGTCGGGGACAGAGCCTGAACCAGCGCAGGAAGAGACGCATGACTCTGGAGAGGAACCACCTCCAGCTGCGCATCCCACCGCCTGCAAAACACACACACACACACACACACACACACACAACGACTGGAGCTCAGTGTCTCACACACAAACACATTTAACCACGCTAACATCTGTGACACACTGCCCGAAATCAGAAACACATGCATTCTGACCTCTAGGGTCTTCATTAAGCACACAAATCCAGTAAATAATGACTTCTGTAGTCAGCAGATGACAGACAACACGTATAACTTTACTGATTAGATTATTTATAAAGCAATATCTCCAAGTTGTATTATTATTAAAAAAAATAAACAAAAAAAAGTGACTCGCCAAATAAACAAAGAAATAATTTTAAAAAAGACATTCCAAGAAACTCCAGGAAAAAAGAAATTAAAAAAACATTCAAAATTAATTTAAAAAAACACACATATAGAAGACATTACAAGTTATTCCAATAAATAAATTCATTCATTCATTCATTTTAAAAATCAAATAAATTCACACACTGAATACATTACAAGATATTTCTGAAACCTAAATAAACAGGTTAATTAATGATATAATTAAGCAAAAACAAATAAACAAACAAACAAACAAAAAAAACAAATGCACATGCTGTAGACATTCCAAGATATTTCAGAAAACTAAAATTTGTTAATTAATTAATTAAATTATTTATTGATTAATTTTTAAAAATCAAATAAATACACATATTGAAGACATTCTGATATATTTCAGACAACTAAATAAATTGGTAAATTAATACATAAATACATGAGTTACTTAATTTCTTAAAAATTAAACACACATATAGAGGATATTTAAATTCTAGAAAACTAAACAAATAAATTCACCTTTAAATTTTTTAATTTATTTAAATGTATTTAAATATTAAATAAACAAACAAACACACACACAAACACATGCATACACACATATTCCAAAAAAAAATATATACTTGTATATATATATATATATATATATAGTATATTATATATATATATATATATATATATATATAAGATTTTCCAAGATATTTATTCTAAATAAATACATTATAAAAAAATAAATAAAAAAATCAAATAAATGCACACATGTATTTCGGAAAACTGAATAAATTGGTAAATAAATACATAAATACATAAGTTAATTAAGTAATTAAAAATTAAACACACATATAGAGGACATTTCAATTCTAGAAAACTAAATAAATGTACTTTTAAAAATATTAAACAAACACACACACACATGCAGAAGATATTCCACATTTTTTACATTTTTCAGGCACACAGAGTGTCATTAAAATCCTTACCCAACTGTTCTGATTCTCCTATCAAATAAATGTACTCAAAAAGAAGCCAACAAGACCTGTTCTCAACTCATCGAACCAAGACAGAAACTGTCCTCAGCTCATGTCCAACACACTTACTGCATCAGTGCAGCCACAGAACACACACCAAACCCTCTGTGACATACAGAAGCATTAGTTTGATTAGATCAAACATCGCCAGCTCAGAATACACGGTGAAGGGGAGGAGAACTATTGCACAGGATTATCAACTAATGTCCGAGACAGAAAACAACATGCTAAATATTTGATCAAGTCCTTGGCACTTCACCTTATGTGACAACAACCGACTTAAGAAAAGCTTGGAGTCACCGGAGCAGTGTAACCCGGCACTGGACACACTTCCTCATAGTCGGTTCATCTGATACGGCCAGGGACTGATGAAAGTGAGTATTACTTACAACATGTTTTAATCCACGTCCAGCGGCCTTCAAATGAGACGGGCCATCTGGACACCCGCACACACTTCTTTTTTCCAAATATCGCAGGTGGAAGGTGAGCTCGCGCTAAAAACAATCGTGTGACGTCACATGCTGTCAGGAGCTCACTAACAAGTTGTTACGATAAAAGAAAACCACTTTTAACAGATCTTTAACTCTCTCAGAACTGATCATTTTCAGTTATTCATTTCATATTATCACTCTGAAATGTCAAAAAATCCCCAAAAAATAGGTTTAGGGTTGTTACAGTTAACTCAACTACTTAAAGTAGTTGTTATTCATCCAAATAAAGCTAAAATACATTTAAAATATATTTAATAATAACTTACTTTTTTTTATAGAAAATTTTTCTACATTTATTAAAACTAAAATAAATACTAAAATTAAATGAAATATAAACAGTAAGCACAAAAAAAAAAACAGATAAAAAGGGACAAAAGACCAAAATTTCAAAAATTTGAATTAATATTAAAATAACCAAAACCATACATCCCAACAAAAATAAATACTAAAAATTAATGAAATATAAATAATTAAATATTAACATTTAATTTAACTTAATAAAAATAAATAAATAAATAAAAATGACAGAGAAACAAAATTACAAAAATGTAATTAAATATTAAAATAACCAAAAACATACATCCCAAAAATTACATTCAGTGTTGTTACTGTTAACTAAAACTATTTAAAGTATATATATATATATATATAAAGATAAAAAAACTTACATTAAGACCTTACAGAAACCTTATAGAACATTTGTTCTAAAATTACTAAAACTTAAATAAATACTAAAAATAAATGTAATTTATTTTAATAATTAAAAAAAGAAAGACAAAAGACCAAAATTACAAAAATGTAATTTAATTTTAAAATAACCAAAAACATAAATAAAAAAATAATAGCATAATCTAAAATATATATTTAATTATAATTATATTATTGTTTTATTTATTTATATTATCCTTGTATATATATATATGCAAGGACAAGATAAATAAAACAATTAAATGAAAATGAAATAAATGAAAATCTTATGTTTATGTTTATTAAACATTATTAAACATTGTTGAAGTATTTAACATCTAAACAAATTAATCCATTAAAATCTGATCACATGCATCCATTAAAAAAATCATTATAATAATTAAGAAAATAATAATAATAATAATAATAATAAAAATCAATAATATATTAAATTCTAATGAATTAAAACAATTAATAAATTAATAATTAATAAATACAAATAGTACACAATTTGCCTACAAAACCTCATTTAAGCATTAAACATTCATCATTTATTCACCACCACACTCCAAAACTGATTTCATTTATTCTGTGAAACAGATATTAGCCAAATTACAGTCTCAGTCACAATCACTTTCATTTAATGAAAAGATTCATTGAATTTGGATGGCGACTAATCTGCAGAAAATCTCCTTTTTAAAGTCTTGCAACAACAAAAACTGAGTGAAAAAGGCGAGAGCTGAATGTGTTTGAATGGGAAGTTCCTTTTCCTTCAAAAGTGAGGAGCTTTGCACGGTAATTGACGAGGCTTAACCTTTTCACATCTTACAACAATACTCCTGCACCTCAGGACATCTCAAGACTCGTGTAACCTGAATACGAACTAAGAAATACAGTGAACTTGCAGAAGCTCAGTATTGTGTGTGTGTGTAGTGTGAGAGTGTCAAGTGCAGGTCCACGTGTGCCATCTGTCTGCACTGGAAACACACACTTGACCTGGTTCCACTGTCATGCTTATGATTGACAGATTACTGTAACACCGACACTCAGGTGAGCTCAGGTGTCCCACAACACTTTCCCTTCTGATCACAAGATCAACTTTCCATTGCAACACAACAACAAAGACAAACCAGCTCAAATAACGGAGTGAAAAACAGTCAAGAAGCGTATGAATGCATATTACAGTAATGAGGCCTGATGGATTTCTGCTGTAAACATCAACAAAATTAGCCAGCTCATTTGTTTTCTTAAAGAATGATCAGAACATTTTAAAGTCAGGGACACCGACCCAATATGAATCAGAAAAATACGTTTGATTTTCTCCTGGTTAACTGCTGGTTGGTCAAACTAGTTGTGAAGACAGAGTGTTAACAGAGAGTGTGTGTTTATGCGGTTAGCCCCTCAGGTGACGCTCCAAATGCACCGGCAGGTAAACGGAAAGGATTCAAAAGATACCTACCGAATCTGGCCCCGTGAGATTATTCGCCCGAATCGCTCATAAACGGATTCAGGTCATGTTCGCTGCTGAATGAAACACATGAAGAATGAACACACATTCAATAAAGCGCCCCTACACTCTCACAGCACACCTAATTCAGCGGCTGCCCGGAGCATGAACTGAGTACCAATGACGCTTCCGGTGTTTACCGTAGTATTCAAAATAAAAGTCGCGGCAGCGGCGCTCGAACGTAAAAGTCCCGCTTATTTTCTACATAGATAAATTGATTTTTAACGGTTAGGCTAAAGAGATTTTATTTGTTTTTTTATTATTTATTTATTTGTTCATTTATTTATTGTACTTAGGTCAACAACATGGTCAAATACACAGGGAAAAAATGTTTAAAAAAGAAAATACATAAAATAATCTTAAAATAATGTTTGGACAGCAACATGAATTTGAAAAGCTGAAGTACATATTAAAATGTATTTATTTATTTATTGTTTTTTTTAAACGTTTAAAAAATGAAATAAATACATAAAATAATTCTGATATAATGTTTGGACAGCAACATGAATTATGAATTGAAAAAGCTTTACAATTTATACTTTCATATCTGAAAATGTTTCATGTCCGAAAGGTTTTTGAAGTACATCTTAAAATGTATTTATTATTTATTTATTTATTTATTTATTTTGTACTTAGGTCAACACCATGGTCAAATGCACAGAATTTTTTTAAAAAGTGAAATAATTAAACAGCAACATGAATTTGAAAAGCTTTACAACTTATATTTCATGTCTGAAAATGTTTTCATGTCTAAAAGGGTTTCAAAGTACATCTGAAATAAAATGTATGTATGCATGTATTGTTTATTTTTTTCGTAGGTAACATAAATACAGAATAATCAATAGTTAAAACAGTTTTTAAAAAAATAAAATAAAATAAAATTAAATTAAAATAAAATTAAATAAAACATAAATTAAAAATAAAATAAAATAAAATAAAAATAAGCAAAGCTATCCCAGTAGGTAACATAAATAAAGAATAATCAATAGTTAAATTATTTAAAAAATAAAATAAAATAAAATAAAATAAAATAAAAATAAGCAAAGCTATCCCAGTAGGTAACATAAATAAAGAATAATCAATAGTTAAATTATTTAAAAATAAAATAAAATAAAATAAAATAAAATAAAAATAAGCAAAGCTATCCCAGTAGGTAACATAAATAAAGAATAATCAATAGTTAAATTATTTAAAAGATAAAATAAAATAAAATAAAATAAATAAAAATAAAATAAAATAAGCAAAGCTATCCCAGTAGGTAACATAAATAAAGAATAATCAATAGTTATTTAAAAAAATATTAAATTAAATTTTATTAAATTTAATTACATTTGTAAAGCTATCCAAGTAGGTGACATAAATAAAGACATTTTTTAAAGATCAAGATTTTTACAAGGTAAGTTGAAATCCTGAGTCTGGTACCCAGGTTAACCCGTGCTACGTGCTCTTTAATGTTGCCAAGGGTTACAGTTTCCATGTGAGAACGAGGCGCATTGACGTCAATGGCAGTCTTTGATTGGTGTTTTACCGTTTCCGGCGGGCAGTCGGCCAAACGCCTGAGAAGAATAAAGAGTTGCTGTGCCGCCTCTGAATAACGGAATAGCGCAGAAACCGAGTCAGGCGTTTGAAAGGCTCGGTAAGGAATAACGGTGACTGACGTGTCGTGTTTTGTGGTGTAGCTGTAGCGCTAAACATCTGTGCTGATGATCGGGAAATGCCGCAAATGTCATTTGTTTATGATACAGATAAAGATGGCGACCACTCAGCGGCCTGTGCGAGATATTTATGTCATCCATATCCGAAGATCATTTAACAACACCTCACTAACCTTTTCTGTTTTAACTCTTGTTTTTAGTTTTTAACGTTCTCGTTGAGGTTTCGAGTAGATTGTAGATGGCGGCGTGTCCGTGTGTTTTGACATTTTGAGCTGCGTTTGGATTGTGTTGATAAAAAATTATATTTCATACGCGTTGTATTTGATTTTTATATTCTTTTACCCTAGTAAAATAGATCTAAATTTGTTATAGTGTATTTTAACCCTCGTCTCTGTATATAAAAGTGGAAAATGATTTTATGTCCACACCATAATAATAATAATAATCAATCTGCAGCATGGAGTTTTATTAGTGTAAATAATCATAGCAGTTCATGCAGTGGATCACACTGTCCAGGTGTGTTGAAACACAGATAATCTCCAGATTATTTCTGTCATCAATCTCATTACTAAAATGATGCTGTAATCCTGTTCCTGTCCTGGAAGGGAATCCAGAACATTACATCTGCGCTGTCTTTTAAATCTATTTATCACCATGTACAGACATTGATCATGTTTTGATGAATATTAAGCACTTTTTGGACTGAGTGTTTGTGCACTGATCCTGCAGCATGCACAGAATTGTAGGGAATTGCAGAAATAGTATCTTTTTCCATCATAAAGTGCATCAAATTTCATATACGTAAATCAGAATAACCTTATTATGGCTCAAGACAGATGACAGATGGGTGTTTGGTTTAGTTTTACTGTATTTTCTGCAATTAGATGTTTATTTAATTGGTTGGTCTCATTTGCTACATTAGCTAATGCATAAACTAACATGAACTAATAATGAACAATATATTTTTTCATCATATATTTTTTATATTTTTTAAAAATAATTGTAACATTTAAATTTAAACTTTTAAAATAAAATTAAGTATAATTTAATATTTTTTTATTAATTTATTAAATTGATAAAAAAAAGTATTAATATTTTAAGTTTCATTTTAATCATTTGTACAGTGTTTATTGCTGTGAAAGCAACATTTATTAACCTTTGTTAATGTTAGTTAATAAAAATGTTCATGTGGTTTTAATATTGTATTACTAAATATTGAACTTAATGTTATTTAAGATTAATTAATGCTGTATAAGTATTGTTCATGTTAACTAATAAGCAATGCCATTTAATTTTGTTCACCAAATACACTTTTAATTAATGGATGTTTAGTTTTTCGTTTAAAAGAAATAAATATATTTCAGACCTTCTATGTTTATATCATTTGTGTTTTCATTTAATAAGTTAATAAATTAATTAATTGAAAAAAAATTAGAAAGTAATAAATACACTACAAATACACAGTCAAAAGTTTTGAACAGTAAGATTTTTAATGTTTTTTTTAAAAGAAGTCTCTTCTGCTCACCAAGCCTGCATTTATTTGATCCAAAGTACAGCAACGAATTAAAAATTGTAAATATTTTTACTGTTTAAAATAACTGTTTTTTATTTGAATATATTTTAAAATGTAATTTATTCCTGTGATTTCAAAGCTGAATTTTAGCATCATTACTCATGAAAATTCAGGTTTGATCACAGGAATAAATTACATTTTAAAATATACTCAAATAGAAAATAGTTATTTTAAATGGTAAAAATAATTCACAGTTTTTGCTGAAAAATCTTTGCTCATCAATGCAGGCTTGGTGAACAGAAGAGACTTTTTAAAAAACATTAAAATCATACCATTTGACTGGTAGTGTATTTATTTATTTTTGTATGCTCTCAAACACAGTTTGATCGTTAGTATTGATCGTCTCAACAAGAAATATTGACACTGGTTTAATTTGATCGTCATGTTGGCTGAGTCGTCCACATGTCAATTACTGTAATTGTAAGACATTGATTTGTGTTTGTGCAGGTCAGAGGTCAGCTCCAGCGGTCAGCATGGCGTCAGGCAGCGCGAGCAGCGAGGAGGAGAAGAGTCTGAGGGAATGTGAGTTGTACGTGCAGAAGCACAACATCCAGCAGCTGCTGAAGGACTGCATCGTGCAGCTCTGCACCTCACGGCCCGACAGACCCATGGCCTTCCTCCGAGAATACTTCGAACGCCTGGAGAAGGTTTGCACTTTTATCTACACAATTCTGACTAAATCAACAGATCAGGAAACATTGCTGACATCCCTTTGCTTAAATGTGACCCTGGACCACAAAACCAGTCATATGGGTCTGTTTTTAAAATTGATTATGGTATATTTATTATTATGTATTTGGCTGAGATACAACTGTTTGAAAATCTGGTGGTGCAAAAAAATCAAAATATTGAGAAAATCGCCTTTAAAGTTGTCCAAGTGAAGTTCTAAGCAATGCGTATTACTAATCAAAAATTAAGTTTTGATATATTTACGGTAGGAAATGTACAAAATATCTTCATGGAACATGATCTTTATCTAAATATCCTAATGATTTTTTGCCTAAAAAAAAATTATCATTTTGACCCATACAATGTATTTTTGGCTGCTGCTACGAACATACCCGTGATACTCAAGACTGGTTTTGTGATCGAGGGTCACAAATGTGGTTTTAAACAACTTGAGATGTTTATTTAATCAGTAATCGGCTCATGCAGTAATGCACAGCCACGCGTGTCTTTTTGTTTTTACAAACCAGCGGCAGCAGCAATATGATAAAGGATGGCCATGTTCATTAATCATTTAAAATTGATTAGTAGCAATAATTATAATTGGAAAAAAATGTTCGGCATTTTTTTTGACTCAAGGGTTTTGTCAAAGAATTATTTAAAAATGTATTTAATAAAATACTGTTATTTATGTATTATTATAGTTTTTGTTTATCTTTAATTAGCCTTTTTATATATTTAATTTTAGTTTAATATTTTGTATTTTTATGTGCATTTGAAATTTAAAATTTATTTTTCTTATTTCAGTTTTAATTTGTATTTATTTCCCGGTAGTAATTTTAGTGCTTCAACCTAAACTACACAAAAAACCCTAAAATAAGATTTTTAAATAAGATATTTTAGTTTAGTTTACATTTTTTTTAATTTCAGTTTTATTTCAATTAGCAAAAAATGTTTTAGTAATTTTAGTAAATGATAATAACCCTGATGTAGGTTTTGCCCTTTTTTTTCAGATAAAATGGCATATAAAATCTTTTTTTTTTTTTAATGCTATTTTTTAATAAAATGATTTTTAAATTTAGCAGGATATTCCAGAAAGCTGTCAAAATGAAATGAAAATTCACCCTATTTATTTTCTAAAAGCATGATTTTTAAACTTGTAATAATTTTTCATTAAAATGTTTTAATTGTATTTTCTAGTGAAATGCCAGATTTTTCTCAGATGGCATATGCAGGACTTCTCCAGTCGTTAAGTCCATTTAAATTCTGCCCCTTTGTTACAATCCAAGCTCACATTCACGTTGAGTGACCTTTTTCCCCCAGATAATCCATTTCATCCGGATGTACATGACAATCCAGATTTGTTGCTACTTCGGTTTCACTGCAACTTCAAATCCACCCAAAATCTCCTCTTAAAATGATTGTTTTTCTAATCATGCATGCATCCTCTCGATGTGCAGGAGGAAGCCAAGCAGCTCCTGAACCAGCAGAAAGCCAGCTCTCGCTCAGACTCTCGTGAAGATGAGGTTTCTCCTCCCATGAACCCCGTGGTGAAGGGCCGCAGGCGGAGAGGAGCCATCAGCGCCGAGGTCTACACCGAGGAGGACGCCGCCTCCTACGTCAGAAAGGTCTGTACTTGTCAAACAGACGTAATGTCTGATGTTTTGGACTTTTTGTAGCTGAATCAGTCGTGTGTTCTGTCGTCTGTGCAGGTCATTCCTAAAGACTACAAAACCATGGCTGCTCTCGCCAAAGCCATCGAAAAGAACGTGCTCTTCTCACATCTGGACGACAACGAAAGAAGGTGACTTATTCCTTTATTTATTTATTTTATTTTTATACACTGGTCAGTTTTTTCAGAATAGTGAAAAGAAATCAAGCAAAATAAGACTGATTATTTTTTATTTTATTATTTTATTTATAAATACAATACAAAAAATAAAACTAATGGTCTTTAAAGATTAAGGCAATACGTTTTTTTTTCCACTTCAGCAGAACTTTCATACACAATACAATTTTATTCATATCTATATTCTGAAGGTTTTTACTGAGGGGTTTGTTCATATATCATTTTTGTTATTGCATTTTATATGTTGTTTGCATCTGTACATTTTTATTCTAATGCATACCTTTCTCAAAATGAATTTTTTTCTCTACTTTAGCAGTGCTTACAAACACCAAACTTAACAGGCTTATTTCTGCCTGTATTCTCAAGGTTTTTACAGAGAGGTTTGTTCATGTAACATTTGCTGGTATTTATTCCTAAAAGCATATTCAAAATGTATTTTTTTT